>JARQOD010002322.1:0-79723 GCA_033576555.1 Oophaga sylvatica
TCATGCTATTTCACTGCCCTAAGGGGGAAACGTTTGCACGCTCTTTTTTGTTTGGGGGTATTTTTAACAAATTTTTCTGTTGATGTTACCGATTTGCCCCCTGTCCCATTTTCTCAGGCTTTTGTTGATCGGGAGCACTTTAACCTAGGATTTTGATTTTGCTAAACTTGGGGTTTTTTCCCTTTTATACCCCTACGGAATCTTTTCCCCTACGGGGATTGATTCACCCCTTGGCTGAGAAAAAAACCCCTTTTTTCTCTACTCAGGGGAAAAGAGGTTTTTAAACCTGACATGGGGAGAGTTGAAATTTTTTGGGGTGCTGTAAATCTGCGACATTATTGTAGGGGTTTCCCCCTGGTTACAGTCCATACCTTTTGGGGGAGGGAAATCTGTGTCTGAACCCATTGGGGCGCCAATGTTTTAACCCCAAACTCCTGTTTTTCTGCCCCCCCAGGCCGGGTTCCGACTTTTTGACTTTTTTTTTATGTTTTAGCGAAAGTAAATCCCCCACCTTGCCCCCCCATAGGGCTTGACTGCGTTTTTGAATTAGTCCGGGGTAAAAAATTTCCCTAAAGGTCGCCTTTTTACTTGCTTCCTGAAATGATGCTAGGGGGTCTTATATCAAGGAGTCTTGGGGAGAAGGGTCATATCAGACCATCCCTTCCCCTTGGGTGCCGTTTTTTCTTTGGGGCCCAAAAAAAGGATGGTTCAAAAGCCTGATTGATTATCGTCTTTTGAAAAAATAATGTGAAATATCAAACCTTTCCCCTTTTTTTCTGACCTGTTTCCAGGGTGAAAGTGCACTTTTTTTACCAAGTTGACCCAGGGGGGGAAAAACCTTATTCGCATTAAGCACGGGAGAATGGAAGAGGGCTTTAATACCCCAGAGGGGCATTTTGACTACCTAGTGATGCCCTTTGGGTCACAAATTCTCCTTCCGTCTTTCCCCCCTTATGTATGACTTTTCAGGATTTTGTGGAAAAATTTTCGATTTTTTTTTTGGGGTGATATCTTGATTTTTTCCATGACTGGGCTCTCTTGAAACATGTTCGGACTGTGTTCCAGTTTTTTAAAAAGAATGCTCGTAGTAAGGATCAAGTGTCTTTTTGGCGTACGAGTCTTTTTTGGGGGTTCATTTTGTCTCCTCTGTTTTTTGAAATGGACCCGGCAAGGGTTTTGGGGGCCTCTGTATTGGCCAACCTACTTCATTAAAGCTCTTCAAATTCTTGGGTTTTGCCAATTTTTTTCGTAAATTTATTGGTAATTTCTCTGTTATTGTTAAAAAACCTTACTGATTGCCCAAAAAAAGGTTTGATGGGGGAAATTTTGGCCCCGAGGCAGTCTCGCTTTTTGGGGAATTTAAAAGATTCATTCTGCTCCTTTTTAGGGGAGCCTGATTTTCTCTCCATTTCAGTGGGGTTGATGCCTCTAAAAAATTGGGGAGGTCCTTTTGTCCCAAAGAGAACCTGAGACCTCAAAAAGTAACCCGTCCCTTTTTTTTTTTTAAAAATTTTCTCCAAGAATTTAAATGACGGGGGAATGGGGAAATTTTTGGGGCCTAAGTGGGCTTTTGAAGAGGGAGACTTTGGGGTGGGGGACCAAACATCAGGGGGTAGTCCTCACGGACCATAAGAACGTTTATCGAATCAGCAAACTTAATCCTAGACAGGCCGGTGGGCCTTGTTTTTCACACGTTTTAATTTTGTGGTTTCCTTTTTTCGGGCCAAAATTTTAAGGGACCCCCTCTGGGGGATTTCCTTGCGGACTCTCCTATTATCTGATCCGCTGTTTTTTAAAAAGGGGGTAGTTTTTTCCCCCCTCGCCCAATTTAGAGCTCTGGAAGGGGGGCAGGGGATAAACCCGACGTGCCCCCTTGGGAAATTGTTTGTCCCAACCGGGAAAAAGAGGTGATTCGGATTCTTGTTCCCCCTTGGGGCCTCACCCGGAATTTTTGGACCAAACTTGGGGGGTCGGCCTTTTTTGGCCTACTTTGTTAGACGTCAGGGATTTTGCAGTCCTGGGGACTTCTCTCCTCCAAAAACCCTTTCTCCGCTCGTGGGGTGTTGATGCCATTGCCTTTTCCCAAGACCAGGAAAAACCCTATCTTATGGATTTTTTTTTCCCCCTCCCTTTTCTCAGAGAATGACCGTTATCGGGGGATTTGGATGGTTTTCCAAATGATACATCTTGTCCATTACCAAGTTCCCCTTTCCCCTTGAATTGGTGCCTTTGTTCCTTTTAGACGGGTTCGTAACACACTTCCTGAAACATTGTGTCGACAAGGAGCCATTTTTTTCGAGATTTTGGGGGACTTTTTTTTTAAAAAATTGGTTTTCATTGCCTTTCCCTGGGGGTTTTCATCCCAGACCAAGGGGAAACGAGAGAAAAACCAGCTTGGGATTATCTGAGATGTTTTTTGCTGCTGATCAAGTGAGGGGCCTTTTTTTCCTTGGGTGATTTGCTCTTAAAAAGGGGGTACTCTGCCACTTTTATGTCTCCATTTTTTTTAAAATTTTTGGGGTTTTCCCCCCGATTTTTCGGGGCAGAGGGGGCCCCTGTCTGTCCATGTTGACCTTTGTGGACGTATGCAGCAGATTTTTTGGGGCCGGGGAGTGGAAGGTTGTACATCTCTCGGGGGGGGCCCCCCAAAGGGGTTTCCAAAACCGGGGTTTGGGTGAGGGCCTCTTTTTTTGTGGGGACTTGATGGGTTGTCCTCAAAAATACCCCATGAGAGTTTCTTTCCCAAGTTTAAGCTAGGTTCATTGGACCTTTTTAAAATCCAAGGGGGTCTTAATCCGTTTCCTTTTTTTTTTTTTCTTTTCCGGGACATTTTGATCCAAACGGTTTTTCCCAAGTCCTTTTGAAGAGGTTTTTTGGCCGTGGTTCCATGGCTGCGCCCCTGACCCTGTTTTTTTTTAGGGGAATCTGGAGTATGTGGGGGAAAAAATATGGATTCTCGTTTTTTTTAGACGGAAATCCCCCTATTTGGTTAATGAGAGGGTTAGGTCAGGGGGACAATTTTTGGGTGTTTTTTTCCGACAACCATGCTGGAGACGTCCTGCGTTTTCAGAGTCATCCTGACCGACCTGGTTGCACAATGAGGGTTCGGTGCCCCTCCTCAAGGGGGGGGACGTTGTGAAGTTTTAAAAATGAAAATTTGAGCAAAGCCCCTCTGGGGTTACAATCAGACTGAACCATTCAATGAGGATTTAATCAGGGGAAAACACAGACGGGGGGTATAAGGGGGTTCCCTCCCATCAGGTTGCCGGGACAAAATTTTTTCTCAACTTTTTCCTTTTCTCTTGAAGCTTGTGAGTCTGCCTCTTCCCTGCTCTCAGATAAGAATTTTTTGTTTTTTTTTTTGTGCTTCCCTTTTTCTTTTTTTTCCGCTTTCTGTGATTTTGCCGGGTTCCCCCCCCCCGGGGGGTTGGGGGTCCTCTCAGATCCTCTGGGGCCACGTTTTTTATCATTTGCCTTTTCCATTTTTTTAGTGGTCGGCTTATTTTTTACACCAGAGAACAAATTTTGGTGTCAAGGTTGTGATCTCGGTGTTTTTGTTTTTTGTAGCGTTGGCTTTTTTTTAGGGTTTTTTTTGGATTGCATGAGTACCCTTCCTACCTTTTCTGCTGGCAAGGGCCCCAACGTTTGTATATATTTTCTGTCTGTGTCTGTTTTTTCCTCTTGTCTAACCGCCATTACATGTTGGGGGTTCCCCTTGTTCTTTGGGGCTGCCCGGGGGGCAGTTGCTTCCTCCTCTTCTTGGGTGTAGTTAACCTCTCGGGGCTGTGCGAGGCTCATGCCAACGTAAAAACCCCCCGGCTCCCTTTTTGTTTTGGGGTTTTGTCGGGGGATTGCAATCCAGAAAAACCAACCCCTCGGGATTGTTTTTTTTTTTCCGCTCCCCAGCTACCAAATATAACAGACACTTATAATTAAAGGAAAGTTACATATGAATGAAAAATTTAGAAGATTCTAGTAACTCTCCTATGCACTGGGCTATACAGTTAAAACTCCTAAACACTGCATTGCAGAGAAAAATTAACTTCCCCAAAATCTTTAGCAGGATAAAAAATCAATTGGAGAATTAAAAGAGAGCACATGAAAAAACGTGTTTCCCTAAAATACACAGAAAAAAAAGAAGTTTTATTTTTTTCCCAGAATACCTTACTTCAATTCCACAATGCAAAACTCTATCTGCTTGTTAAAGGCCGGCTATAAATTCAGCCACCCAGGGGGTGCATAACAAACAAAACCAGCACACAAAAAAAAACATACTCCCAAACTCAGTTTGCAGAACAACACCTGCAACCTTTCTCAAAGTCTGCATTAAAAGCGCACCCTTCCTTTCTGGCTTTTTTGTGTGCCCAAAAAGTTCGTTTTCCCCCATATATAGGGTATCTCATCCCGGGGAAAATTTGCACAACAAATGAATGTTGCAATTCATCCAGTTACCCTTGTAAAAATATAAAATTTGGGCTAAAAGCACTTTTTTGGGGAAAAAATTTTTTTTTTTTTATTTTCACAGCTCACATATAAACTTCTGTGAAGAATACCCGGTTAAAGTGCCCCATACACTAGAAACATCCCTTTGGGGGGGGCAATTTCCAAAAAGGTCACTTTTGGGAGGTTTCTACTTTTTTGGCACATCAGAGGCTCCCAAAAGGTTCCATAATGTTCCAGACAATTTGGTTTTTTAAAAAAAACAAATGATGTTCCGGCCTTTCCATGCCTAAACATATTTTCCTCCCACATGGGGGATCGGCGGCTAAAAAAATTTTACAAAAATTTTGTGGTCCATTTTCTTTGGTTACCATTTTGTAATAAAAAAATTTGTGGCTAAAAAAAAAATTTTTTTGGAAAAAAAATTTATTTTTTTTTTTCACAGCTCAAAATTATAAATTCCGTGAAGCCGGGAGTTTAAGGGGTTCTCACCACACTCAATAAATTTTGAGGGGAAATTTTCCAAAAGAGGGGGCTTGTGGAAGGTTTCCACTGTAAGTACTTTTGGGCTCTCCAAAGCGACTGGATTCCGCTTTCGATTCCAGACAATTTTGTTTTTAAAATCAATTGTGCTTCTCCTTCGAGCCCGCTGCACCCAAACAGTGTTTTCCCAACAAAGGTATACACAATGCACAATTAATTTTGGGTTATTTTCTTTTTTTACCCTTGTGAAAAAAAAAAATTGGTCTAAAGTAATATTTTTTTTAAAAAAAAATTTAAAATTTCATTTTTCCTTCCCATTTTATTAATTCCGTGATCACCTGAAGTGTTTTTAAATTCTTTTTAAAAAAATGGTTTTGAGCACCTTTTAAAAGTGAAGTTCTTAGAAATTCTTTTTTGGAAGCATTTTTTATTTAAAACCCCTGGAAGTGACTTCAAATATGATGTGGGGCCCAAAAAATGATTTTGTAAAATTTTTTGTAAAAATAGAAATCGTGGTCAATTTTAACCCTTCAATTCCTAAAAAAATAAATTATTTTAAAAAAGTGCCGAAAAAAGTAGACACATAAAATGTTTTTGTTAATTATTTTTGTGTGCACAAAACCCATGGCTTAAAGCAAAAAAATAAAAAAATTGAAAAGCTAAATTTTCTAATTTGGGGGAATTTCCCCCATTTTTAAAACTAAACGAATCATGTCGAAAAATTTTTCCCCCCTGTTATGAAGCACAATATTCCCAAAATGAGAATCTCAGAATCACGGGATCTGTTGAAGCATTCCTGAGTATTGCCACAAAAAGTGACACTGGCAATTTGAACAATTTGGCCTGCCATGAAGGTTAAAACAGGTTTGAGGGGGGTGAAGGGGTTAAGTTCTTAAAAGCAAAAATGCACACATTTTGGCTTGAAAATGGCTATTTTTCTACCATTTTGAACCTAAAAAACTGGCAAACAGGGGATTTTTATACCCTAGTGATGCTTGATGCATGTCAGGCCAGTTCACATCGCGGTTTTTTGCAGTCCCGTTTTTAACGATGCTTACAAACGGCATTAACGCAATGAAAACACATCCATTAACGCACCCAAACTGCCTAACCTACGAAATGCAAGGGATGTCAAAATTGGCATGCGTTAGCGATCCCGTTATGCTGTGACGGTCTACCCGTTGGGAGGGCCGTCATGGCTAGCGCAGAACACAGATGCACTAACGTGATCGCACAAATGCGATAAAAAAAGACTAGCGTTATTGCGTCCTTTAACACACCCGTTAAACGGACTGCCAAACGCATTGAACCTACCTTAGCCATATTCCTTTTCACTAAGCCAAACCCTTTTTGGACAAGAGACACAAATAGCTTCTAAATTATAATTAAAGTGAGGTATGAATTTGTCAAAAATTTTTTAGAACAAACTGGGACGAATTCGGGTGCATTTAATCTCAGTAAATTTCCAGTGTATCTATTTTTCTGGAGGATTCATTAAGAAATGTAAAGGACTCCATAATGAAAAATGCCATAAAGTATTAAGAAATCAAGGAACTTAAAAAGTGCACACAAATATCATTGGAAAACCCTTCCCCCAAAAAGTTAAAAATGTAAAAAAAAAAAGTCATAGAATACAAAAGAAATTCTGTATCTTGCAAGGTTTTGACAAATCGGATTATGTTTTTAGATGGAAAGCACATTATGAACAAAGAAAGCTGCAGTGAGAATATCTTATCAAAATGCGTAAAAGGTAAAATATATGAAATGTTTAGGGTTTATTGACTTGTGATGTATTTGTCTTCAAAATGCCTCTTAACTGCAGAAGAACACTCGAAAGTATCCAAGTCAAATGAATCATATTGCCGAAATGAGCAAATGGAACAAAATGAAAACAGAACAATGTTGCAAAGGAATTTCCTATATTTCGCTAGATCATCAATAAAAACACCCAAATTGCCACACTGGAATCCTTGCATTTATATGGAACACATCATCTAAAGGAAGATTAAAAGAAAAATAGAGTTTCTAGTCTAATGTGTTCCACAGAGCAATAACGCTCCACAACAAATATCATTTATTTCTCAAGCCACAATTTTATGCAGAAATTTAAAGTGGTTTACAGTTTTGGCTTATGACTTCAATGAATGCACATTTTACAAGCGTAGAGCAGACATTACAATTTTCCATAAAGGTTGTGTCAGCAGAAAAATCCATGTAGACACTGGTGAATATCATCCTGAGCATCAAAGAATTCAGAAAAGGAATGACAATTACTATTGTTCTTTTTTTATGGGCATCATGATGGTAGCCATATTTATACCTTGGAGATCTCTACAAAGAGCACTGATCCTTAAAGGAACAATAAAAACCCTTTAGAAATTAATGACTTAATGAAACAAAAATTACAGTTGTTCCCTAATTTTATTACCGTAGGTTGCAGCATGTTCTGCACTATCCTGAAATTATAGAGCCTTGTAAAGAAGGTAGAGGTTCATCTCCTGCTCATCAGTTCTGTCTTTGACTAGGGTGGCGCTTAGCTATCATTACTGCATTTGAGGCAGAAGAGAGAGCCCCTGCTGCAGCAAGATGACTATCTAAAAACGAATATGCACACATCTTAATGCATTTCTGCTGACGGACAAGAGGTTCATTAGGGGACAGTCCAAAGTAGAAATAACAGCAGAGTGATAATATAGCACCTTATCTCCTTTTCAGGTACAGAAGTAAGGCAGCCAGGGTGGTAGTCGTGGCAACTGGCATTTCTGTTCCCACACCTTGCGTGATACAACAAGTCCTTTCAGCTCTGTATACAGTACTGTACTCACTTCAGCTGCTGTAGTTTCCACGTTCCTTATTACTTCAGCCTCTGATGAAAAGCCCCATAAATCACTCGGTACTCCACGTTCTTGCTCAACAGTGTAACTTTACTGAAAAATAAAAGAATCTTTACTTTGGCAGCACACATCACATACGGAGTCATTTTTCATTTCTTTCCCCATCATCCGGACAGGCAATGTTCTCACTAGCACTTCCTCTGCCCGGCAATCCCGGCTGCATCTTTTGGACAGTCCGTGTCCCTCTTGTTCTTTCCAGTCACCAGCTTCTTATCTGCCCCTTGTCTGGCTCCACTGTGAACAGGTGGGCCCGGAATGCTTCACTGCCACTCCTCCCCAGTCATAGACACCGGATCCTAATTGGGATGGTCCTTTCAAGCTGGTGCCCGTCTGCACTATTCGTTGCCTGGGGCTCCTTACTGTTTCCCACAGCTTTATCCCTATGGCTATTCTCCTCTGCCTAACTGCTCACATGTCCTGCCGTGGCAGGCTGCCCGGGCTTCTGACCCAACCAAGAGGCAACCTAACTACAAGTCCCTGCTCTATGTTACCCCTCCTGTTATGTTTCGGTACTGGGAGTGCAGGTAAAAAAGGCAATACACCAGAGCAGTTTGGAATCTATGAGATTGCAGTACCCTGACTAACCACCACAACTAGAGGCAGCCGTGGAGCGTTCCTACATTGGTCCTAGACGCCTCGTCACAGCCTGAGAAACTAACTACACCTAAAGATAGAAATAAGAAAGCTATCTGCCCCGGAGCAGAACCCCAAAGATAACAGAAAGCCCCCAAACATGTAATGGCGGTTAGACAAGAGAAATACTGACACAGAAAGAAAATAGTATGAGCAAACGCTGGGGCCCAAACTATCTAAATAGAAAAGGATAGGAAGGGTACTTACTGCAATCCCAGAAAACCCTGAAAAGCACCAACTCTACTAATTTCAAAATCACCTGAGATCAACGACCTCTACCACCTAAATTAGTTCTCTGGTGTAACAAAATAAAACAGCAGCCACTGAAAAAAATGGAAAAAGCAAAAGAACAAAACTCAGTGGCTGAACTAAACTGAGAGGGCAGAAGCCCCCGGAGGGGACCCTGAAGGCCCCCAAAGAAGTGCAGGACAAAAAGCAAAAACAAAGCAAAAACACAAAAGAAGCAAAAGTCTTATCTGTAAGCAGGAGATGCAGACACGACACAGCAGGCTACAAGGGAAACTGGAATGAAGGATTCAGACCAGAACAATTGATCACCGGCAACCCTGATGGAAAATGACTCCCTTATATAAGACCAGTCAGTAACACCTGATTCCCAGTCCTCACAATCCTCACTAGCACCGCTTGTAACCACCAGAGGGAGCCTCTGCTCAGAACTCATCTCAAACCCATTCACAACAGTACCCCCCCCCCTTGAGAGGGGTCACCGAACCCTCATTTGAGCAACCAGGTCGGTCAGGATGAGTTCTATGATACGCACGGATAAGTCTCCTAGCATGGATGTCCGAAGCAAACACCCAAGAATTGTCTTCCTGACCAAACCTCTCCATTTAACCAAATACTGGAGTTTCCGTCTAGAAAAACGAGAATCCAATATTTTCTCAACCACATACTCCAGATTGCCCTCAACCAAAACAGGGTCAGGAGGCACAGCAGCAATACTCTGAACCTCAGTGGCAAGCTGATCCACACGGCCAGACAACTGTGCAAACTCCATTGGGAGAAAAGATCCTCCCCAGCACCCAGAGATACAGAGGAAAAAAAAAAAATGCAACAAACAGAAAAATATCTCTGACAACTCTGACAACCTTTTTTCTTTCACAATATTTTTTTCCTTCTGTGAGTACCATACAATTTTCAATTTTTTTGGCCGGTGATACTGTTATGTTTCGGTAGCTGAGGAGTGCAGGTAAAAAAAGGCAATACACCAGAGCAGTTGGAATCTATGAGATTGCAGTACCCTGACTAACCACCACAACTAGAGGCAGCCGTGGAGCGTTCCTACGTTGGTCCTAGACGCCTCGTCACAGCCTGAGAAACTAACTACACCTAAAGATAGAAATAGGAAAGCTATCTGCCCCGGAGCAGAACCCCAAAGATAACAGAAAGCCCCCAAACATTAATGGCGGTTAGACAAGAGGAAATACTGACACAGAAAGAAAATAGTATGAGCAAACGCTGGGGCCCAAACTATCTAAATAGAAAAGGATAGGAAGGGTACTTACTGCAATCCCAGAAAACCCTGAAAAGCACCAACTCTACTAATTTCAAAATCACCTGAGATCACACGACCTCTACCACCTAAATTAGTTCTCTGGTGTAACAAAATCAAAACAGCAGCCACTGAAAAAACTGGAAAAAGCAAAAGAAACAAAACTCAGTGGCTGAACTAAACTGAGAGGGCAGAAGCCCCCGGAGGGGACCCTGAAGGCCCCCAAAGAAGTGCAGGACAAAATGCAAAAACAAAGCAAAAACACAAAAGAAGCAAAAGTCTTATCTGTAAGCAGGAGATGCAGACACGACACAGCAGGCTACAAGGGAAACTGGAATGAAGGATTCAGACCAGAACAATTGATCACCGGCAACCCTGATGGGAAAATGACTCCCTTATATAAGACCAGTCAGTAACACCTGATTCCCAGTCCTCACAATCCTCACTAGCACCGCTTGTAACCACCAGAGGGAGCCTCTGCTCAGAACTCATCTCAAACCCATTCACAACACCCTCCCAGTTAATTAACCCTTGTGCCGCCTATCTCCTAACCTATGCTTTCCTATTTCCTATGACTAATGTCCCCCCCTTTTATTCTATCCCAATACTATACTATACTATGTAAGTTCCTATTCGAACCCTAATCCTACAGAAAGTATATAACATCACAATATGTATTACATCAATAACATTAGAAGACCAAACTTCTATTGACAAGGAGGCGTGAACAGCTCTCGGAAAAGGAAAGGCACATGAGGTTCCCCACCACCTCTTACACAGAGATGACGTAAGAATCTTGACATGCGTTTCACAGACTACACATATGTGAAAAAAGGATTCTGAAAAATTATGTCACTGGCAATCTCTGGCAGAAGCATTTAAATGATGTCTTTGCCCGTGCTGGTACATATCGGTTCCTACCGTCCTAATGTGACTCAATTGGTTATCTTGATATCCAGAAGCCTCCTAAAGGTTCCTCTAACTATCATCATGGTCCACCTGTGAAGGCTGAGCTCCAAGGGAGAAGCAGGATTTTTCTATAGTCTGCAATACTGAATTAGTGTACAGTCAAGCCAGTGAGCTATTAATCAAACAGAAGAAGGTAGTTCTAGGCGAGGAGTATACTTAGGGAGGCAGTGGCCCAGGAAATGCTCTGATCACACCCATTGCCCTTAAGCCTTATTTTCATATGGATTTAAATGTGGAATTTTAGTAATTGACGGGTGGATTTTTTATATAAAGTTATAAATTGTATCATCTTTCAATGTGGCGTTACCTTACAAAATATAGGTTGTTTAGAGTGTCACTCGGCATGACAGAAACCCTTTAAAGGGAACCTGTGAACAGAATGTTATACATCATGCTGTTTTTATGTTTATGTAGCTCTTGCAAAAACAAAACACCATCCATTAGAGTTGAGCGATACTTTCCGATATCCTAAAGTATCGGAATCGGAATGGTATCGCCGATATCACTAAAATATCGGCGATACCCGATACCGATACCGGAAGTCCCATGTAAGTCTATGGGAACAAAATATCGCAACTAAAAAAACCCCATTCTTTTCTTGTAAACACTAAATATACACACATAGAATACATATATATATATATACATGTCATTGTGACATATATATATACATATATGTATAGTTTATACACTTCTACATAGTAAAATATCCTCTCATTCAATTGCCGGGTAAAGCCGGCTTCAGTGAAAAGACAGAAGCACCCGACATGAAATGACACTTGGTGTACATAGGGTTAACCATGTCTTTTCATGTCGTTTGCTATCTGATTTGCACAAACAATTAAATCAGACTATGTGTGCAAAATTTCACACCTGTAGGGGTTAATTAAAGGTGTAAATTCGTTGTAAAAAAAACTGACTTTTTTGCTACGAATTTACACCTTTAATTAACCCCTACAGGTGTGAAATTTTGCACACATAGTCTGATTTAATTGTTTGTGCAAATTAGATAGCAAAGGACATGAAAAGACATGGTTAACCCTATGTACACCAAGTGTCATTTCATGTCGGGTCACCCGACATGAAATGACACTTGGTGTACATAGGGTTAACCATGTCTTTTCATGTCCTTTGCTATCTAATTTGCACAAACAATTAAATCAGACTATGTGTGCAAAATTTCACACCTGTAGGGGTTAATTAAAGGTGTAAATTCGTTGTAAAAAAAACGGACTTTTTTGCTACGAATTTACACCTTTAATTAACCCCTACAGGTGTGAAATTTTGCACACATAGTCTGATTTAATTGTTTGTGCAAATTAGATAGCAAAGGACATGAAAAGACATGGTTAACCCTATGTACACCAAGTGTCATTTCATGTCGGGTTCTGCATTTTCACAAAAGCCGGCAATTGAATTAGCGGCTATTATACTATGTAGAAGTGTATGAACTACAAATATAAATATATATATATATGTGTCACAAATTCAATGACATGTATATATATATATGAGGTGTAAAATTGCTGAAAAAAAATGCGTGGGCTCCCGCCCTATTTTCGCAACCAGACAGACAAAGCCAGTGAGTGGGGGCAGATAATAATAGCCCAGAGAGGGACCATTATTTTTGCCCCCCCCCGGCTACTAACATCTGCCCCCAGACACCCCAGGAAAGACAAATCTATAATTAGATTCGCCCTTTCTGGCACTTTGCCCGTCTATTCCCATTGCCCTGTAGCGGTGGCGAATGGGTTAATATGGGGTTAAAGCCACCTTGCTATTGAAAGGTGACCTTAAGCCAGGTTAATAATTGAGAGCTGTCAATTAGACAACTATCAATTATTAATCCTATTGCATGAAATATAAATAAAACACACACACTTTAATTAAAAATCATTTTAATGAAATAAAGACACATGTTTTTGACCATCTTTTATTTTACTGCAAAAACCATTTCCTGTAATAAAAATAAAATAAAAAAGCAAAATTATTCTTACCTATCCCATGCACAGTCAGGTCCCACGGTGTAATCCTTCAGAAAGGGTTAATGTTTACTGCAGGGACCGCAGCTAATGCTGCAGCCTCACAGTAAACCCCAAATGAATGAGTTCCTCTCCTGCCTGACAGGAGAGTAAAGGCTGGGTGTCACATAACGATACACCAGCGATCCCGACGATATGCACTTGTCAGGATCGCTGGTGTATCGCTACATGATCGCTGCTGAGCTGCCAAACAGGCAGCTCAGGCAGCGATCTGGGACAGCGACACTGCGGGTAACATCGCTTAAGGGCCCGTCTCACATAGCGATATCGCTACCGAGATCGCTGCTGAGTCACTAGTTTTGTGACGCAGCAGCGAGCTCACCAGCGATATCGCTGTGTGTGACATTCAGCGACGATCAGCCCCCCTGCCGGGTATCGCTGATCGTCGCAGAAATGTCAGGACCTTTTTTTGATCGCTGGTTTCCCTCTGACAGGCACGCATCGCTGCGTGTGACAGGCGGGAGACCAGCGATCCGCTGGTAACCAAGGTACACAGCGGGTTTCCAGGCACCGCGCAGCGCTTGGAAACCCGCTGTGTACCTTGGATACCAGCTCCCTGCATCAGGGCGCTGGTATCCAAGGTACACAGCGGGTTTCTAGGCACAGCCCCGCTCCTGGAAACCCGCTGTGTACCTTGGTTACCAGCGGATCGCTGGTCTCCCGCCTGTCACACGCAGCGATGTGTGCCTGTCAGCGGGAAACCAGCGATCAAAAAAAGGTCCTGACATTTCAGCGACGATCAGCGATACCCGGCAGGGGGGCTGATCGTCGCTGAATGTCACACACAGCGATATCGCTGGTGAGCTCGCTGCTGCGTCACAAAACTAGTGACTCAGCAGCGATCTCGGTAGCGATATCGCTATGTGAGACGGGCCCTTAAGTGGAAAGCTTAATTGATTGCTTTCCACTTTCACTTCAGGTCAGCCAGGGACACAATCAGTGACGTCAGAGGGAACTGATTAACAAAAATAGGGGTTCCCTTCGAAAAAAAAATGGCGTGGGGTCCCCCCTATTTTTGTTAACCAGCCAGATGAAGCAGACCGCTGAGGCCTGGATTTTCAGGCTGTTAAGGAGCCAAGATCCATGGACCTTGCCAGCCTGATAATACTAGGCCACAGCAGTCTGCATATCTTGGCTGATTAACAAAAATAGGGGATCCCCTCGAAAAAAATTGGCGTGGGGTCCCCCCTATTTTTGTTAACCAGCCAGATGAAGCAGACCGCTGAGGCCTGGTTTTTCAGGCTGGTAAGGATCCAATATCCATGGACCTTGCCAGCCTGATAATACCAGGCCACAGCAGTCTGCTTAGCTTGGCTGGTTAACAAAAATAGGGGATCCCCTCGAAAAAAAAAACGGCGTGGGGATTTTAACCAGCCAAGTAAAATGCAGACTGCTGCGGCCTGGTATTAAAAGACTGTCAAGGCCCATGGATTTTGGCCCTCAACAGCCTGATAATACCAGGCTACAGCAGCCCCACATTTGTCGCATCAAAAGATGTGCCAATTGTGGCACTTTACCCAGCTCTTCCCACTTGCCCTGTAGCGGTGGCAAGCGGGGTAATAAGGGGTTAATGTCACCGTTGATTGCACGGTGACAATAAGCCCGGTTAATAATGGAGAGGCGTCAATAAGACACCGATCCATTATTAATCCCAAAGTTATTAAATGTATAAAAAAAAGACAAAGCAAGAAAAAAGTATTTTAATGAAATAAGAGACAACACAGTTTTCATTAATTTTATTACTCTCTCATTCCTGCGACGCCATCGATCTCCTGTAAAAAAAGAAAAAAAAACAAACCAACAGTATACCACCTGTCCGACGCAGTCCATAGTAACGACAGTCCCACGACGATCCAGCTCTGCTACATCGCAATGACAGGCAGAGCCTGTCATCGCGACGCAGCACAGCTGATTACCTGCTTCCCCGGCGGTGACGTCATCGGACTGACTGCTTTACGGCCGGGATTACCCAGCAGTCACTGCAGTTATCGCGAGAAACTGCATGTGACCGCCGGGGAAAGAAGATTGCGGCCATGAAGCAGTCCAGGACGTGACCGCCGGAGATCTTCTGCCAGGTAAGTGCCGCTGACTCCTGACAGACCCGACTGACGGACACTGACAGTGACAGTGACAATCCCAATTCCGGTATCCGATAAGACGAAAATATCGGAACTCGGAATCGGAATTCCGATACAGCCAATATCGGCCGATACCCGATATTTGCAGTATCGGAATGCTCAACCCTACCATCCATACCTTTAGCTAGCCAATTTGTTCTTTCTTTACAGAGAAGTCTCCATTTGAGTCAATATGCAAATGAGGCTAAATTTCCTTAAGCAAGTGGAAGCTCTTCCCAATTTTATGTCCCACCCAACTTCACCATCTTGTTGACTGTGAGCTCCTTTTTGTGTGACTTCAAACAAAGGAGGACTCAGTCAAGCAGGAGAAGGCAGCACTGGGCAGGGAATAGAGCTGCAGTGATAGAAGCTTGGGAAGAGCTTCCGGGAACCAAAAGCACTTCAGCCTCCTTTGTATATTGATTTAAACATTGAATTCTCAATAACGGAGTAACAGATTGACCACGTAAAAGTATAAATTGACTTGATGATGCCAGAGCTACATGGACATATCAATTGTTTAGGTTCCCTTAACCTTCCGGCTCTTACAGAAACCTGAATTCAGTAGTCTCTCAGCTGCTCTCTTGATTGGTGGGCTGAAATTTCCTCATACCACCAGACCTGAGAACGGAAAAGGTGTTGGTCTGCTTGTTTCATCACAATGTGTTTTACAGGTCATTTGTTATGTTTCGGTAGCTGAGGAGAAAAAGCAAAAACGGCAATACACCAGAGAGGCTGGAACCTATTGGATTGCAGTAACCTGAACTAACCACACAACTAGAGGTAGCCATGGAGCGTTCCTATGTTGATCCTAGACGCCTCGTCACAGCCTGAGAGATAACTACACCTAGAGGCAGAAAGATGAAAGCTATCTGCCCCGGAGAAGATCCCCAAAGAAAATAGGAAGCCCACAAACATGTAATGGCGGTTAGACAAGAAGAAGCATGGACACAGACAGAAAATAGAATGAGCAAACGCTGGGCCCAATCTGTCTAGACAGAAAAGTACAGGAAAGAATTCTGACTGCAATCCAACAAAAAAACCTAAAAAATACCAACTCTTCTGATTGCAAAAAACACCTGAGATCACAGGATCTCCACCACCTAATTCAGATCTCTGGTGTAACAAAACTAAGCCGCAGCCACTGAAAAAACAGGAAAAAGCAAATGAACAAATAACAGTAGCTACAGATAAACTGAGAGGAGCACAGGTCCCAGCAGGGGACCCGGCTGACCTCCACAAAAGTGCAGAAAATTATGCAAAAAGCAAGCACAAAAAGAAAAGCAGAAAATATCTTATCTGAAAGCAGCAGATGCATGCAAGACTCCAGCAAACTTCCAAATGAACCAGGAACCACAATTGAGACAAGAACAATTGATCACCGGCGACCATCATGGGAGGGAACCTCCCTTATATCAGTCCAGTCAGTGATCCCAGATTGCCATTCCTCGCTATAAGGTTCAGTACTGTCTGTAACCACCAGAGGGAGCTTCTGCTCAGAAACCATCTCTAGTACATTAATTACAGTACCCCCCTTGAGGAGGGGTCACCAAACCATCACTTGTGCAGCCAGGCTGATCTGGATGAGCTCGGTGATAGGCACGGATCAGTCTCCGAGCATGGATGTCCGAAGCAAACACCCCAGATTTGTCCTCCTGACCATAACCTCTCCACTTAACCAAATACTGGAGTTCTGTCTAGAAAAACGAGAATCCAATATTTTCTCAACCACATACTCCAGATTGCCCTCAACTAAAACAGGGTCAGGAGGCGCAGCCATAGGAACCACTGGCTCGACAAACCTCTTCAATAAGGACTTGTGGAACACGTTATGGATCTTAAATGTCGCTGGAAGAAGCAAACGGAAGGAAAGAGGATTAAGAATCTACATGATCTTATAAGGTCCAATGAACCTAGGCTTAAACTTTGGAGATGCAACCCTCATAGGGATATTTCTTGAGGACAACCAAACCAAGTCCCCCACTTTAAACCGAGGACCATCAGTCCTATGCCGGTTGGCAAACCGTTGGGCCTTCTCCTGAGAGAGAGACAACCTCTCCACTACCTGGTCCCAAATCTGCTGCATACGCTCCACAACAGAGTCAACACCCGGACAGACAGAAGCCTCCGCCTGTCCCGAAGAAAAACGAGGGTGAAACCCAGAATTGCAGAAAAATGGAGACATCAAGGTGGCAGAGCTAGCCCTATTATTAAGAGCAAACTCAGCCAAAGGCAAAAAAGAGACCTAGTCATCTTGATCAGCAGACACAAAACATCTCAAATAAGTCTCCAAAGTCTGGTTTGTTCTCTCGGTTTGTCCATTGGTCTGAGGATGAAAAGCAGAGGAGAAAGATAATTGAACACAAAGTTTAGAACAAAATGTCCTCCAAAATCTGGAAACAAACTGGACTCCTCTGTCAGACACAATGTTCTCCGGAATGCCATGTAACCGAACCATGTGCTGAAGGAACAAAGGCACCAATTCGGAGGAGGAAGGTAACTTAGGTAATGGCACAAGATGTATCATCTTGGAAAACCTATCACAGATTACCCAGATAACGGTCATTTTCTGAGAAACAGGGAGGTCGGAAATAAAATCCTTAGAGATATAGGTCCATGGCCTCTTGTCACGGGTGTGTCGCGGCGAAGATCGTCGCGATTGCACACCCTGACTTCGCACAGCTGAGTTTCTGGTGCTGGGTGTTTTTCGGCACTGAGGGAGTTAATTCTTTCTCTCTCGGTGCTGGACTGACCAGCCTCGCCCAGCTGCGATTGATGTTTTGTTAATTAGCTTCCTTCATATACCTGCTGGTCTGCTGGGGAAGTTGTCGGTGAAAGCATTCATTCAGACCAGCAGAGCGGATCGTTTCTGAGAAGACTTAAGCTAAGAGTGCCTGTTGTGGTTTTTCCTCTCCTCGCTTATTGTTTATCTCCTTAACCTTTTGTGTTCCTCTGTAGTGGAAGTTTTGTATGCAAGGCAGTGTTTTCTTTACCCCTTGTCTGTCTCGTTTGTCTTAGACTATGTGTAAGATGTGACCTGCCCATTCCCTGTGGTGGTAATCAGGGTCCTTCTCAGGACTAGATTACAGTGGTCAGGGATCTACAGGAGACAGGGTTACGCTGGCGGCCTGGACCTCTGTACCATTAACAGTACCTCCAGGTAGAGGGACTAGTCAGGACCCCAGTTTAGGGTCAGCATAGACCCCGGTCCACCTCTATCCTGAGACAGAGTGACACGTACACAGTATAGACCCACAATACATAGGATATTATGTCAGGTAAGACATTGCTGGCAGATACCATGTATACATGTTGATATTTTCTATTATATGAAATATAGAATGTTGTCACATTAGATATATGTTACTATCATAGAATATATCTGTTATACGTCGTGACATTTTCACCGACCTCACTAAAAGATTCTCCCCAGCTACCATGGATCCAGTAGCCCAGTTAGCTCAGCAGTTGCAGAGTTTGTCCATGGAGCTGATGGACGTTAAGTCCAAGGTTTTGTACCCCCGGGAGCAAACCAGATCTGAACCTAAAGTAGCTCTCCCGGACAGGTTCACTGGTGGGCGGGACAAATTTTTTTACCTTCCGGGAGGCATATAAATTATATTTTCGGCTACGGCCTCTGTCTTCGGGGAGTGAAGATCAGAGGGTGGGAATTGTCATCTCGCTCTTACAAGGGGACCCTCAATCCTGGGCGTTCTCTCTTCCTCCGGACTCCCCGGCTCTCCAGTCAGTAGATCGATTTTTTACAGCCCTGGGTCTGGTATATGATGACCCGGATCGGGTCTCCATTGCTGAAATGAAGTTACGTAAGATACAGCAGGGAGATCGTCCGGTGGAGGAATTTTCTTCTGAGTTCCGTAGATGGGCCACAGATACTCAGTGGAATGACCCAGCTCTTAGGAGCCAGTTTTGTCAAGGATTATCTGACAAATTAAAAGATGTGTTGGCTCAGTATGATTCTCCCCCGTCACTGGAGGCAGCTATGGCCCTTGCTATTCGCATTGATAGACGGCTTCGGGAGAGGTGCGAGGTAACTCCGCCTCCTGTGATTACTCCACCTTCTACTATAGTCCCT
This sequence comes from Oophaga sylvatica, assembly GCA_033576555.1. Lineage (NCBI taxonomy): Eukaryota > Metazoa > Chordata > Amphibia > Anura > Dendrobatidae > Oophaga > Oophaga sylvatica. The sequence goes on from JARQOD010002322.1 coordinate 19,185, forward strand.
TATATTGAGGTTCCCCTGGTTTGTTCTGAGGAGCCTATGCAGTTAGGAGGGACATCGTTTCGAGGGAGGGGATCGGCGGTGCGCCGCAAGACAGGAAAGTGTTACTTCTGCGGGAGAAAGGGACATTTTGTTGGGGGGTGTCCATCCCGTACTTTGCTGAGCAAGGAGTCGCCGAAAACTGTTGATCCCAGGTTGTGTGGTGGACGACAATCTGGGAGTATGTATTTCGTCCCCAAGTCCGTCTCAGTTTCTCGTACCAGCGGAGGTGGTGGTAGGTACGAGAACTGAGAGGATTTCTGTTCTTCTGGATAGTGGGGCCGCGGCTAATCTGGTGGACGCTCGTTTGCCCAGGTGCAAGGTATGCAACTGAGTGTATTGGCCAAACCTATCCCTATATTCTCTATTGACGCCAGGCCTCTCGGTCAAGGTAGCTTTGTGCAAGCCGTGCATAACATAGACCTTCGAGTGGGGGCAATACATAAAGAACTATTGTCTTGTTATGTGTTGGAGGGCCTTCCCACTCCTATTGTGTTGGGACTTCCTTGGTTAACTAAACATAACCCAGTTATTAATTGGCAATCCAGAGAGATAAGCCAGTGGGGTGAATTTTGCAATAGTAACTGCATGAACACGGTCCTCGGTGCGGTCGTGCCTAGAACCTTACCTCCTTTTCTGGAGGACTTTGAGGATGTGTTTTCAGAGGAAGGGTGTCAAGAATTACCTCCTCATCGCGCGTATGACTGTGCTATAAAATTGCTTCCTGATGCTAAGTTACCAAAATCTAGGTTATATAACCTTTCTGGTCCTGAGAGGCAAGCTATGAAGGATTATATTTCGGAAAGTCTGGCCAAGGGGCATATTAGACCTTCATCTTCCCCAGTGGCCGCGGGGTTCTTCTTTGTGAAGAAAAAAGATGGAGGCCTACGCCCTTGCCTGGATTTCCGTGAGCTTAATCGGATTACGGTCCGAGATCCGTATCCGCTCCCACTTATTCCTGATCTCTTCAATCAGATTGTGGGCGCCAAATGGTTCTCTAAGTTGGATCTCAGGGGGGCGTATAATCTGATTAGGATAAAGGAGGGGGATGAGTGGAAGACGGCGTTTAACACTCCGGAGGGACATTATGAGAACCTTGTCATGCCTTTCGGTCTGACTACTGCCCCGGCGGTGGTTCAACATTTTGTTAATGACATCTTTCGCCACCTAGTGGGACAGTTTGTTGTCATTTATCTAGATGACATCTTAATTTACTCGCCGGATCTTGTGTCTCATCAGGAGCATGTGAGACAGGTGTTGCAGATCTTGCGAGACAATAAACTGTACGCCAAATGGGAGAAGTGTGTATTCGCCGTACAAGAACTTCAGTTTTTAGGATTCCTGGTGTCAGCTTCCGGTTTCCGTATGGACCCTGGGAAAGTGAAGGCAGTGCTTGAATGGGATCGGCCAGAGGATCTTAAGGCACTGCAGCGTTTCCTGGGGTTTGCTAACTACTACCGGAGATTTATTCGTAATTTCTCATCCGTTGTCAAACCTCTCACTGACATGACAAAAAAAGGGACGGATTTTTCTAGGTGGTCTGACAAAGCTTGTCAAGCATTTTCCTCCTTGAAAAAATGTTTTGCTTCAGCACCCATACTCATCCAACCTGATGCATCACAACCGTTCATTGTGGAGGTAGACGCATCTGACGTAGGAGTGGGTGCGGTATTATCTCAAGGTCCGTCCCCTGGTAAATGGCATCCGTGCGCTTTCTTCTCTAAAAAATTGTCGTCCGCCGAGAGGAATTATGATGTCGGCAATAGGGAACTCTTGGCCATTAAGTTGGCTTTTGAAGAGTGGCGTCACTTCTTGGAGGGGGCAGTCCACCCGGTCACCGTCATTACTGATCACAAGAACCTGCTGTATTTAGAGTCTGCAAAACGTCTGAATTCCAGACAAGCTAGATGGTCGTTGTTTTTTACCAGGTTTAATTTTGTCGTCACATATCGTCCTGGTCAAAAAATGTAAAGGCTGATGCCTTATCTCGTAGTTTCCCGGGGGCCGGGAAGACGGATGACCCGGTTCCTATTCTTCAGGAGGGAGTTGTGGTGTCGGCTGTATGCTCTGAGCTTGAGGAGGAGGTATTGGAGGCTCAGGGGACGCCCCTGTAGGACCTCCAGGGAAACTGTTTGTTCCAGATCAGTTAAGACAAAAGGTTATCGAGGCACATCATAATTCTGCTTTGGCAGGACACCCAGGGAGTAAAGCAACTGTAGATCTCCTTTCTCGCCGGTTTTGGTGGCCTAACTTAAATAAAGAGGTGGTAACTTTTGTCGCGTCCTGTGGGGTATGTGCGCGCTCTAAGACCCCACATACCCGTCCGTCTGGGGCCCTTTTACCGTTGAAAATCCCGGAGCGTCCATGGACCCATCTGTCTATGGACTTCATTACGGACCTCCCTCCGTCTTCAGGTAAAACTGTCATACTAGTTGTAGTTGACAGGTTCAGCAAAATGGCACATTTTATTGCTCTTCCTGCTCTTCCTAATGCTAAAACTCTGGCGCAGGTGTTCATTGGGGAGATTGTGAGACTTCACGGGTTGCCTTCCGATGTGGTGTCGGATCGGGGGTCTCAGTTTGTGTCCAAATTCTGGAAGGCATTTTGTTCTCGTCGGGGGATGCAGTTGTCATTTTCTTCGGCTTTTCATCCGCAGACCAATGGTCAGACAGAGCGTCTGAATCAGAGCTTAGAGACATATCTCCGGTGTTTTGTCTCAGAGAACCAAGAGGACTGGTCTTCTTTCTTGCCTCTGGCAGAGTTCGCTCTTAACAATAGGCGGAGCGAGTCCACTGGTAAGTCCCGTTTTTTGGGGCATATGGTTTTCACCCCCAGTTTTGTACTTTCAATGGGGGGGGCTCTTCTGGGGTTCCTGAGGAGGAACGATTTTCGTCGTCACTTGCTTCAGTGTGGAGAGGAGTGCTTAATAATCTGAGCACTATGGGGAACCGACGTATGGCTGATAGGAGGAGAGTGTCTGGTCCGGACCTAAGTGTGAACGATCTGGTATGGTTGTCTACCAAGAATATAAAACTTAAGGTTCCCTCCTGGAAACTCGGTCCCAGATTCATCGGGCCATACAGGATCAGTTCAATAATTAATCCGGTGGCTTTCCGTCTTGACCTCCCTCCTACGTTTAAAATCCACAATGTGTTCCACAAATCGTTGCTTAAGAGGTACGTGGCACCAGTTATACCGTCACCTCTACCTCCTCCTCCTGTGGTGGTCAATGGTAATTTGGAGTTTCAGGTATCGAAGATCATTGACTCACGTCTGAATCGCCGGTCCCTTCAGTACCTTGTTCATTGGAGGGGGTATGGTCCTGAGGAGAGGATGTGGGTTTCTGCGTCGGATATTAACGCAGACCGATTGGTTCGGGCCTTCCACACTACTCACCCAGATAGACCAGGCCCTGAGGGTCCAGAGGCCCCTCGTAGAAGGGGGGGTACTGTCACGGGTGTGTCGCGGCGAAGATCGTCGCGATTGCACACCCTGACTTCGCACAGCTGAGTTTCTGGTGCTGGGTGTTTTTCAGCACTGAGGGAGTTAATTCTTTCTCTCTCGGTGCTGGACTGACCAGCCTCGCCCAGCTGCGATTGATGTTTTGTTAATTAGCTTCCTTCATATACCTGCTGGTCTGCTGGGGAAGTTGTCGGTGAAAGCATTCATTCAGACCAGCAGAGCGGATCGTTTCTGAGAAGACTTAAGCTAACTTAAACTTAAACTTAAACTTAACCTGTTGTAGTTTTTCCTCTCCTTGCTTATTGTTTATCTCCTTAACCTTTTGTGTTCCTCTGTAGTGGAAGTTTTGTATGCAAGGCAGTGTTTTCTTTACCCCTTGTCTGTCTCGTTTGTCTTAGACAGTGTGTAAGCTGTGACCTGCCCATTCCCTGTGGTGGTAATCAGGGTCCTTCTCAGGACTAGATTACAGTGGTCAGGGATCTACAGGAGACAGGGTTACGCTGGCGGCCTGGACCTCTGTACCATTAACAGTACCTCCAGGTAGAGGGACTAGTCAGGACCCCAGTTTAGGGTCAGCATAGACCCCGGTCCACCTCTATCCTGAGACAGCGTGACACGTACACAGTATAGACCCACAATACATAGGATATTATGTCAGGTAAGACATTGCTGGCAGATAGTATGTATACATGTTGATATTTTCTATTATATGAAATATAGAATGTTGTCACATTAGTGTAAGGTTCTGTGTACATGTTCCTGAAACTCAGTTTTTTCCGTCAGCCATTTTACTTTCTGTCTTGCTGCAGCTGTCTTGCCCTCAGTCAATATGGAGTTTCCAGCTTGCATGTTCCCGCCCTGATTCTCTCCCTCTTGCTTCTTAAGCAGCCACAGCTGAGCAATCAGTGCTTCAGAATCAAGCCTGCAGTGTACCTGTGACCTGACTCCTGGAAGCCTTGGACCTTGTACTCCAGTTATTTCCTATTGTGGAACTTTGGAACACTCGTGGACTTTGGAACCTTGCTATTTGATAAATCCACGTTTGCATGGACTTATGGTAACAGAGAAGAGATCCTGAACCTGTTGTGGAGAGTGATTGCTGAGCTTAAGTTACTCTGGCCTGCTGTGTCTCCTGCTTTTGTATCTGCAAACTGTGTGACTATTATTGCCACTTGTATGAAGTAATACAAGACCTTCTATATCAAACCTGTGACTCCTGTGTTTTCATCGCACCCAAGCACAAGACACTATATGAACTGTACTCCTTACATTACAAGATTCTGAAGACAAACGTTAGTGTCTGCTGGGTCTGGAAAGGCTGTGTCTGCTGTAACTGTGGATATCAGATGTCCGGTTGTACTTTCTGTAATGACAGTGGTTGTGACTTCTCACAACCATTCCAGGTGAGCAATTCCCTTAAGTTTTTTTTTTTTCTGCAGTGTTACCACAGGTAAACACTATTGTTTTTTTTTCTTCTCCTCTCCTTCCAGTACTCCTGTCTTAAAAGATCTGGAAAATGGAGGCCCGCATAAAGGAACTTTGCGGAGTGACTGATAATATCATTGCAGATTTGCAGACTATAAAAACCCGTTTTACAAACCTACAGGACCTCAACTAATCACAATTTGCAAGTGTTTGGACAGACTGCCCAGGATTTGCGAGCTAGGATTGAGGTTCTAGAGGAGCGAGTCCAGGCTCCTGCCGTAGCCCCGAGTTCTGGGATTCCCAAGTTGCCCCCTTTTCGTTTTGGCGGTGAACGTGAGAAATTCAGGGGATTTATTAATCAATGCAATCTTTTTTTTCTGCACATGCTTCACAATTTCCCACTGAACGATCTAAAGTGCTTACTATAATTATGTTGCTTACCAACAAGGCTTTGATGTGGGCAAACCCTCTGATTGAGACTGAGGATGAATGTTTGGATCATCTTGATGCTTTCATTTCAGCCATGGGACAGGTGTTTGATGACCCCAATCGAGGTGCAACAGCTGAAGCAGCCATGTTAGCTTTGCGCCAAGGTAAGCACTCGGTAACTGAATATGCCTTGGATTTCAGGAGATGGGCCCTTGACACCACCTGGGACAGTTCCGCCAAAAAATCTATTTTTCGAAAAGAGTTATCTCCACTGATTAAGGATGAACTTGCTCGTGCCGACCCTCCCACTGCGTTAGGTGACTTTATTAACTACTGCATCCGTATTGATACTCGTCTGACTGAACGCAGGCAAGAGAGATGGTTCGAAAGCAATCGCACTAACCTTTTCCTACCTTCCTCTCCAGCTAAGGAACCTTTGAGTAGGATCACACGGGAATCTGAACCTGAACCCATGCAGGTAGACTCTTTACAACGACGGGTTAGTGATGCACGCAAGGAACATCGTTTTAAGGAGAATCTATGTTTCTATTGTGGTAAGTCAGGGCACTTCATTATAAACTGCCCCAGCCGTTCTCGTAAGACTACTGCAGCACTCATTCACTGTGAGTGTTGCGAGAGGGGATCTGTCAGGTCCGAGCCTCAGGCTCCAGAGAGATCTGCAGCAACAGATCTTGATTTCTCGGACTTAAGCTCCGTTACTTCTGAGGACGTTGACTGTGTAAACGCTGCAATTTTTCAAGTTTCCTCAGCGGTGTCCCAGCTGAGTTGTAAGAAAAACAATTCTCATTGCTTTCTTTCCATCAAACTCTGGGTTGACTCAGCTTGGGTGTCTAGCTCTGCTATGATCGACTCAGGGGCAAGTGGAAATTTTATGGATGTCTCCTTTGCTCTGAAACAGGGGATACTTTCAGTGAAGAAGGCTACTCCAGTACAGTTGGAAACTGTGGATGGCTCCCTGCTGACCTCTGGACCAGTGGATCAGGAAACAGAGCCTTTGAGGGTTCTTATGGGTAAAGATCATCAAGAGAAACTGTCCTTTATGCTTATCTCTTCTCCCCACTTTCCCATTATTCTAGGGCTACCATGGCTGCAGGCTCAGAATCCTACCATTAACTGGGAGACCAAGGAATTACACTTTCCAGAGAAACAGATAAGTCCAAAAGTTTCAGCTTGCTCTGTTCCTAAAGGAACCATGTCAGTCCCTGAACTACCAGCTGTATACCAGGACTATGTGGATTTATGTGACAAGAAGAACGCTGACCAGCTTCCCCCTGACCGTCCATATGATTGTCCAATTGAATTATTGCCTGGAGCAGAGATACCTTTTGGTAAGATCTACCCCCTGGTGGGGCCCGAGCTAAAGGCTTTAAAGGATTACATAGACGAAAATCTAGCCAAGGGCTTCATACGCCCCTCTTCATCTCCTGCAGGTGCACCCATCTTCTTTGTAAAGAAGAAAGATGGATCTCTGAGACCCTGCGTAGACTATAGGGAACTCAATAAGGTTACTATTAGAAACCGTTATCCATTGCCTTTAATCCCTGAGTTATTGGAGAGAGTGCGACATGCCAAAATTTTCTCTAAACTAGATCTCCGTGGGGCCTATAACTTAGTCCGTATTAGACCTGGGGATGAATGGAAGACTGCATTCAGGTCACGCTATGGACACTTTGAATATCTAGTTATGTCTTTTGGTCTGAGTACCGCCCCAGCCACTTTCCAACACTTGGTGAATGACATCTTCAGGGATCTCCTAGATACATTCGTGGTGATTTATTTGGATGATATTCTAATTTTTTCTAACTCCACGGAGGAACATCATGGACATGTGAGAATGGTCTTGGAACGTCTAAGACAAAATCATCTTTACATCAAACTTGAAAAGTGTGAATTCCATAGGACCGAAATTCAATTTCTGGGGTATGTACTGTCTACACAAGGAATTAGTATGGATGGAAGCAAGACCCAAGCCATCAAGGATTGGCCAAGTCCTAGAAATGTGAAGGAGGTGCAGCGCTTCATCGGGTTTGCCAACTTCTATAGACGTTTCATTAGGAATTTCTCTGAGGTAGTGTCACCTATCACCCAACTTACCCGGAAAGAGTCTAGGTTCTCCTGGACTCCCCAAGCCCAGGAAGCATTTTCCCGTCTAAAAGATAAATTTACCACTGCACCTATCTTAGTACATCCCAACCCCGAACTTGCCTTTATAATAGAGGTGGATGCTTCAGACTGTGCCGTTGGAGCTATACTCTCTCAGAGAACAGGTGAAAAGAATGACTTGCATCCCTGTGCCTTCTTTTCCCAGCAGTTGTCTTCGGCTGAGAGGAACTACGATGTGGGCAATAGAGAGTTGTTGGCCATTATTGCCGCCTTCAAAGAATGGAGACACCTTCTTCAGGGAGCTGCACAGCAAATAGTCGTCCTGACAGACCATCGTAACCTTGAATTTATCAGGTCGGCTAAGTGCCTGACTCCTCGCCAGGCTCGCTGGAATCTTTTCTTAAACCAATTTAATTTTATCATTTCTTATAGACCAGGATCGCGCAATGGAAAGGCTGATGCACTCTCTAGGATTTATTCAGCAGAGACACGTCCACTTACTCCTCCTAAGACTATTCTTACTGACTCTAGATTCCTGGGAGTGATTCATAATCAAGACCTACTTAAGGACATCAAGGAAGCATACCATGCGGATTCCTTTTTGGCACAACCCCCAAGGGACGTAAGTCTTGTCTTTAAGAATGGTGTGTGGATTCAGGGACAACGTCTGTATATTCCTGAAACAGTCAGATTAAGAGTATTGCAACTCATTCACGATTCCAAGATAGCTGGGCATAGAGGAATTCTAAAGACACAGGAATTTCTTTCTCGTTTCTTTTGGTGGCCCACTTGCAGGAAGGATGTTTTAAACTATGTCACTTCATGTGAAGTCTGTGCAAGATGCAAAACACCTCGCTCCTCACCAACTGGTCTGTTGCAACCTCTTCCCACCCCGTCCCGCCCGTGGGGATCCATTTCTATGGACTTCATTGTGGAGTTACCAACCTCTCAAGGGAAGAACACCATTCTAGTGGTGGTTGATCGTTTAACAAAAGCAGCTCATTTTATCCCTTGTGTCGGCTTACCCACTGCAAGACAGACATCAGATTTGATGATTAAAAATGTGTTTCGCTTACATGGAGTACCAGATGAGGTTATTTCGGATCGAGGGGTGCAATTCACTTCAAGGTTTTGGCAAAATTTCTGTGCAGCATTGGACATTAAAGTGAACCTTTCTTCTGCTTTTCATCCTCAGACTAATGGACAGACGGAACGAACCAATCAGACCCTGGAGCAGTATCTTCACTGCTTTATCTGCCACCTACAGGATGATTGGGTGGATCTACTTCCACTGGCTGAGTTCTCTTATAACAACTCTCAGAGCGCCTCCACTAAGCAGTCTCCTTTTTACTCCAATTTAGGTTATCATCCTAATATTCTTCCTCGATTTCCCATAGAAACGCCTTTGCCAGCAGTGACTGAAAGAATCACGTCTTTACAAAAGAATATGGATCTTCTAAAGGGAAATCTGGAATTGGCTCAGGAAAGGTACAAGAAAGCCGCAGATAAATTTCGTAAACCTGCACCAGCTTTCAAGGTAGGAGACCTGGTCTGGCTGTCAACCAGAAATCTTAAGTTAAGAATTCCATCATCTAAGTTGGGACATAAATACATTGGACCTTATAAAATCAGTAAAATTATAAGTGCTGTCGCTTGTCGTCTTCAACTGCCCAGAACTATGAGAATCCACCCTGTCTTTCATGTATCTCTACTAAAGGCTGCGACACCCAATACGTTTCCTGGACGTTCTTCTCCTTGCCCTGACCCAGTGCTAGTCGATGGTCAGGAAGAATTTGTGGTGGAAAGGATTCTGGATTCCAGGTTGTATAGAAATCAGTTACAATATTTGATTAAATGGCAGGGCTACCCAGTGGAGGACAACTCATGGGAACCAGTCGATAACGTTAATGCTCCTCGCTTGCTCCGTCAGTTTCATCAGAGGTACCCACACAGGCCTGGTCTGAGGTCATCCGGAGGTTGTCCCTAAGGGGGGAGTAATGTAAGGTTCTGTGTACATGTTCCTGAAACTCAGTTTTTTCCGTCAGCCATTTTACTTTCTGTCTTGCTGCAGCTGTCTTGCCCTCAGTCAATATGGAGTTTCCAGCTTGCATGTTCCCACCCTGATTCTCTCCCTCTTGCTTCTTAAGCAGCCACAGCTGAGCAATCAGTGCTTCAGAATCAAGCCTGCAGTGTACCTGTGACCTGACTCCTGGAAGCCTTGGACCTTGTACTCCAGTTATTTCCTATTGTGGAACTTTGGAACACTCGTGGACTTTGGAACCTTGCTATTTGATAAATCCACGTTTGCATGGACTTATGGTAACAGAGAAGAGATCCTGAACCTGTTGTGGAGAGTGATTGCTGAGCTTAAGTTACTCTGGCCTGCTGTGTCTCCTGCTTTTTTATCTGCAAACTGTGTGACTATTATTGCCACTTGTATGAAGTAATACAAGACCTTCTATATCAAACCTGTGACTCTGTGTTTTCATCGCACCCAAGCACAAGACACTATATGAACTGTACTCCTTACATTACAATTAGATATATGTTACTATCATAGAATATATCTGTTATACGTCGTGACACCTCTTGGGCACAGGTAATGGCATTAACAAACCACTAGAGTGCGAGCAAGGCTTGGAACGAGAGCAAGTCCCACAGGACTGCACAAATTCCCTGACGTCACGAGACAAAGTAGGCCACCAAAAGGAACGACTCACCAAGTCTCTGGTACCAAAAATCCTGGGATGACCAGCCAACGCGGAGCAATGAATCTCAGACATCACACTCTTCTTCCACTGGTCTGGGCAAACAATTTCCCAATAGGGCAGTGCTCAGGTTTATCCTCCTGACACCCTTCCAGAGCCAGTCTCAAATTGGGCGAGATGGCGGAAAGAACTACACCCTCTTTCAAAATAACAGTAGGATCAGATAACTCAGGAGAGTCCGCAAAGAAACTCCTCGAGAGGGCATCCGCCTTAACATTCTTAGTGCCAGGAAGAAAGGAAACCACAAAATTAAAACGTGTGAAAAACAAGGCCCACCTGGCCTGTCTAGGATTAAGTTGCTTGGCTGATTCGAGATAAACCAAATTCTTATGGTCCGTGAGGACCACCACCTGATGTTTGGTTCCTTCCAGCCAATGTCTCCACTCTTCAAAGGCCGACTTCATGGCCAATAACTCCCGATTACCCACGTCATAATTACGTTCAGTTGGAGAAAATTTTCGAGAGAAAAAGGCACAAGGGTTACTCTTAGAGGTCTCTGGATCTCTTTGGGACAAAACGGCACCTGCCCCAATTTCAGAGGCATCAACCTCCACCTGAAACGGTAGAGAAACAACAGGCTGCCGTAGAACAGGAGCAGAAGTGAATCTCTGCTTAAGTTCCTGAAACGCAGAAACTGCCTCAGGAGGCCAATTCACCACATCGGAACCCTTTTTGGTCAAATCAGTCAATGGTTTAACAATACCGGAGAAATTGCCAATAAATTTACGATAAAAATTGGAAAAACCCAAAAATCTCTGAAAAGCCTTTAATGAAGTAGGTTGGACCCAATCACAGATGGCCTGAACCTTGACCGGGTCCATTTCAATAACAGATGGAGACAAAATGAATCCCAGAAATGAGACCTTCTGTACGCCAAAAAGACACTTTGATCCCTTCACATACAGTGCATTCTCTCTCAAAATCTGGAACACAGTCCGAACATGTTTCACATGAGAGTCCCAGTCATTGGAAAAAATCAAGATATCATCCAAATAAACAATCAGAAATTTATCCGCAAAATCCCTGAAAATATCATTCATGAAGGATTGGAAGACGGAAGGAGCATTAGTGAGCCCAAAGGGCATCACTAGGTACTCAAAATGCCCCTCTGGGGTATTAAACGCCGTCTTCCATTCATCCCCGTGCTTAATGCGAATAAGGTTATACGCCCCCCTGAGGTCACACTTGGTAAACCAACTAGCACTTTTCACTCTGGAAAACAGGTCAGAAATCAAGGGTAACGGATATTGATACTTCACAGTGATCTTATTCAAGAGACGATAATCAATACACGGCCTCAATGAACCATCCTATTTGGCCACAAAGAAAAAACCGGAGCCCAAGGGTGAAGAGGATGGTTTGATATGACCCCTCTCCAATGACTCCTTGATATAAGATCGCATAGCATCGTGTTCAGGTACAGACAAGTTAAAAAGGTGACCTTTAGGAAATTTACCACCAGGCACTAATTCAATAGCGCAATCATAGCTCCTGTGAGGGGGAAAGGATGCAGATTTACTTTCACTAAATACATCCGAAAAATCAGTCAAAAAGTCAAGAACACTGGAGAGAGACTGAGACTGAGACTGGAGAGAGGCAGAAAAAACAGGAGTGTCAGTATTAACACTTTGGCAGCCCCAACTGGTCACAGACACAGATTTCCAATCCAAAACAGGATTATGAGACTGTAACCAAGGGAAACCAAGTACAATATTGTCATGCAGATTATGCAGCACCAGAAATTTGCAACTCTCCTGATGATCTGGTTCAACTCTCTTTATCACCTGAGAAGAAAACTGGGGTTTATTCTCCGCCAAAGGGGTAGAATCAATGCCCATTAGGGGAATAGATTTCCGCAGGGGTATCATGGGAAACCCACAATGTTTGGCAAAGTCAAAATCCATCAGGTTAATAGCTGCTACTGAATCAACAAAAGCCTGAGCAGAAAATGTGGACAGGGAGCAAATGAGTGTAACAGTCAACAGAAATTTAGTCTGAACACTACCCAAGACAACTGAGTGTGCAAAATGTCTTCCCCGCTTAGGGCAGACGGAAAGAGCATGAGAGGCGTCACCACAGTAGAAACATAACCCATTGTGCTTTCGAAACGCATGACACTGAGCCCCAGAAGTCACTCCATCACACTGCATGGGCCCAGGAGCTGGCTCACAAGGCAACACCATCTCACGCATACCTCTGCGCTCACGCAAACGTCTGTCAATTTGAATAGCCAATGACATAGAATCATTGAGACCAGAGGGGACAGGGAATCCCACCATAACATCCTTTACATTCTCTGACAGCCCCTTCCGAAAAAGGGCTGCCAAAGCATCATCATTCCATTTGGTCAGGACTGCCCACTTTCGGAATTTCTGACAGACACTGATTTAATGCCAACAAGGTTTTTTCAGCTTGATCAGTGACATTAGGTTCATCGTACAATAACCCCAGAGCCAGAAAAAATACATCAATATCATTCAAAACAGGATCCCCAGGTGTCAGGGAAAAAGCCCAAACCTGAGGGTCGCCATGCAGGAGAGAGATGACAATTTGAACCTGCTGTGCTGCGCTCCCCGAGGACTTAGGTTTTAAGGCAAAAAACTATTTACTGTTATTTTTGAAATTCAGAAATTTAGCCCGATCCCCCAAAAACAAATCTGGCATGGGAATCCTAGGTTCCACAACCGGCAACTTAGCAAGATAGGTAGCAATACTCCGAACCTCAGTGGCAAGCTGATCCACATGGCCAGACAACTGTGCAAACTCCATTGAGAGAAAAAAAAAATCCTCCTCAGCACCCAGAGAAAAAGAGGGAAAAATGCAACAAACAGAAAAAAAAATCTCTGACAACTCTGACAACTTTTTTTTTCTCTCTACACTATTTTTCTCTTCTGTGAGTAACATATAATTTTCAGTTTTGGCCGGTTATACTGTTATGTTTCAGTAGCTGAGGAGAAAAAGCAAAAATGGCAATACACCAGAGAGGCTGGAACCTATTGGATTGCAGTAACCTGAACTAACCACACAACTAGAGGTAGCCGTGGAGCGTTCCTACGTTGATCCTAGACGCCTCATCACAGCCTGAGAGATTTCTACACCTAAAGGCAGAAAGATGAAAGCTATCTGCCCCTGAGCAGATCCCCAAAGAAAATAGGAAGCCCACAAACATGTAATGGCGGTTAGACAAGAAGAAACATGGACACAGACAGAAAATAGAATGAGCAAACGCTGGGGCCCAATCTGTCTAGGCAGAAAAGTACAGGAAAGAATTCTGACTGCAATCCAACAAAAAACCCTAAAAAATACCAGCTCTTCTGATTGCAAAAAACACCTGAGATCACACGATCTCCACCACCTAAATCAGATCTCTGGTGTAACAAAACTAAGCCGAAGCCACTGAAAAAACAGGAAAAAGCAAATGAACAAATAACAGTGGCTACAGATAAACCACCAGAGGGAGCCTCTGCTCAGAAACCATCTCTAGCACATTCATAACAGTCATCCACCCAATACCCTCACTAATCTTCCCTTTCTTTGAAGTCCACACCATTAGACTCTTCAAAATCTTCTCTCTGCAAGTGGCAGTTGTTTATCGCCCTCGGTGCTTCTCACATCAGTTCTTGGATAACTTTGCCATCTTGCTTCCTCACTAGTGTTGAGCGATAGTGCTCGATATCTAAAAATATCGTATCGAAATTGTATCGCCGATAGCAATAAATATCGTCGATATCCGATTTCGATAGCGGAAGTCCCATGTAAGTCTATGGGAACAAAATATCGCAACAAAAAAAAACCTTTCTTACGTTGTAAACACAAAATATACACACATAGAATACATATATATATATATATATATATATATAACATGTCATTGTGACATATATATACATATATTTATAGTTTATACACTTCTACATAGTTAAATAGACTCTGATTCAATTGCCGGGTAAAGCCGTGACATACCCCATAGAAGTCGACGGGCTCGGTGCCGAGTACCCCCAAAACCTCTGGCTCTGTGCGACTCAACTTGGGCGTCACGAACAGGATTCTGTAGCTCGCTATAAGCGAGTCCTGTGTGCCTGAATTGAACTGGTTTTGTGCTTGAGAATTTGCTAAAATCATCAGAGAATGTATTTGCCATTTTTCCGCCATATCTGCGTCACGACGAGGCACTGGTGAAGAAGAAGGGCGTGCTCTTCATGGGTGTACTGTACACTCACTCAGTGATGCGAAAACGATGGCTCTAAATGGTACTGCAATGTAAGATCGTGCCCCACAGCTCTTCAGTTCCGCCTCCTCATCCTCCTCAGTGTGTGGAAACTAACACGAAGGTCCCGCCTCCCTACAAAAGAGGGGCCCTCTCCAGATGCTAATGACACATGTGACTTGGCAGAGATGGCTAATGGACACGAGCAGAAGTGTGAAGGGATGGAGCAGTCAGAGCTCTCCCCCCACGGAAGCGACCCGATCGCCACGGAACCACCGTTGGGCACCCGGCCTGGAAACCCTCCTACGCTGCAAGAAGCGGCAGATACCCTAAGAGGCCTGGCCTGGCACCGGGAGGAGGTCGCCAGGATGGAAGCGAGCTGGCGTGCCCTAAAACTAAACTTGGAGCGGCGCCAATCCCTCTTACCTGAAGTGTCTGTACCGGAAGGTGAGGCACCCGTTCTAGTAGAGGAGTCCTTGCAATGTGATCCGGTTGACGTTGTCGCAGTGGAGGCACCCGTTCCTGCAAAAACCGCAGCACCGTCAGCACCCCAGATCCCGCTGTCTGCCCCCGTCGCTGAGACAGAAGAAGCGACACCCGTCCTCATGGAGGAGGCCGCGCAGGCACCAGAGCACTACCTGCCTGTACCGGAGCCCCGACTGTCATCTGATTTAGAGCCGTCTGCTTCCTCCGCAGGGGAGCGCCGCCAGGACTGGGGGGCGCCAGGAGAGCTGCCGCAAACCGGATACTGTAAGCTGCAGTGGAGTGGTGGAGACATGGAGCAACTGGTGGAGGAGAATTACAACCGGCGTCAGGAGGAAGAGTGGAGACGTTGGGAGCGGGAAGCAGAGCGACAAAGGGAGCAGCGAGAAACCCTAAAACTTCGGCAACGTAACCTGGAGAAGGACCGGATGAGAAAGGATAAAGGAACCCTGTGTGAGCCGCGGCGTAAGGGTGCAGTACGGAGCTTTAAATTGAAAGGTGGTTGGGGCTTCATCAAGGAGCCTGGACTTTATTTAGAAGTCTTTGTGAACCGGCGGGACGTGGAGGCTCACCTCCCAGAAGGACACCCGGGGAGGGACCTGTTGCCAGGAGACTTGGTGACTTACACCCGACACTGGGGTTACAATGGATGGTACGCCCTAAATGTTACCAGGTGCGACCCCTACTCCCCAGTGTGTCAGGAACCTGTGAGACCCTCGGAGCCTTCAGCCTCCCACATCCAGGCCTCTGCAAAAGTGCCCACCCCACGCCATAAATCTCCCAAGCCTCCCTCAGTGGTCTCCTCAGCAGCCCCAGCTATGGACATGATAAGTATAGCTGGCCCGTACCCGGCGCCTGTTAGGCCCCCTGGGGTTCGTTCAGTCCGGGACATAGGGCTCCAGACCCGAGGGAGATGAAAGAGGTGGCCACACAGACCCAGATAGCGGGTCACGACGTCACTGTACAGGCCACACGACGTCATCAGGTCCTGGTGGTCCTTGGTGCCTCGGATGTTTGGCAAGCATCAGAAGAGTACCAGGTGGTACCTGGAACACCCCTGCCAAAGAAGTATAAATAACCCGGACAGGGTCCCTGTATGTAAATAGTTAAATTGTTGATAAATAGTTAAATTGTTTATGTACCCGGACGGGTGAATGTTTATAAAAAAGTTTTTTAATTTAATAAAAAAAAAAAAAAACACAGTTTTCATTACTTTTATTACAGTCTCATCCTGCGACGCCATCGATCTCCTGTAAAAAAATGAAAAAAAAAAAAAGTATACCACCTGACCGACGCAGTCCATAGTAACGAGTGTCCCACGACGATCCAGCTCTGCTACATCAGAATCCAGGCGCAGCACAGCTGATTACCTGCTTCCCCGGCGGTGACGTCATCGGACTGGTTTACGGCAGGGATTACTCTGCAGTCACTGCAGTTATCGCGAAAAACTGCATGTGACCGCCAGGGAGAAGATAATGGCGGCCATCAAGCAGTCCAGGACGTGACCGCCGGAGATCTTCTGCCAGGTAAGTGCCGCTGACTCCTGACAGACCCGACCGACGGACACTCACAGTGACAGTGACAAATCCGATTCCGGTATTCGATAAGACGAAAATATCAAAACGAATTATCGAAAGGCCGATAGAGCTAATATCGGCCGATAGCCGATATTTGCATTATCGTATCGCTCAACACTATTCCTCACTTTAAATCCTGTGACATTCACACTCTCATCGTGGGAGACTTTAATTTCCCCATCATTGATCCCCTCTTCCAATCTGCCTCTCCTCTACTTCCATAACCTTTTCTTTCGCCTTCAGTACTATTCAAAACACAAATTCTTATAGGAAAATAATAAAGTGTGTGTACATATATTCCCTTTAAAATTTCAGATTTTTTATTTAATTGTCATAAAAAACACCAACCCAGTGACCGGTATAAATATATCTATTTATACCAATAGAACTATACTGTCAGATACCCTATAATAATCCTTTTCTGTTTCCTACCTTACCGTGGAGGTTGGCACCCTAATAGTACGATATGGCGCCCCCACTCAACGTAGGCTCTCCCTCACTCCCCTATTATACTCTCCTATTAAGGTGGGAAAACAATGTATAATTAGTCAGAGATGAAGGGAGTCTTGGAACTAAAAAATATCTGGCAGTAATATTAATAACACAATAACCTAAATCATGTAATAATAAAGCCGAAATATATTATCATAAATGCACAGGACCAATAATGTCTAATGGTCTCTTAATCACATGATCACATTCTGTTTAACTGTGCATAAAAATAGATTTTTGTGAGACATTCGCCTAGATATTGTCAGATAATCAGGAAACAGACGATGTATGTCTCAATGTTCCAAATTTTAGCAAAGTAATATTAAACAGCCATAAGATCATTCAGAATATGGTCACTCAAATTAGATGGAAGCAAAATGGGACTTAGCATGAGATAGGTGAACCCCGACGCGATTCCCCATTGGTGACACGGTTCCTCAGGAGGTATGCATGATGCCAGATGCCATAGAGATGATGACATGACGGGCACCAAAATGAATGGACTTAAATAACAACCGCCGATGAACGCCAAAAATAGGCTCCGCCCCTTGCAATCAAGGGCGGAACATAACCGGGTCATACGTCATGCTGTTATTAAAGATAATAAGTACCTTATTATGCACGCTGCAGATGACTTGCTGCGCTTTACCTTTCCCGCTCGGCCGGAAGTGTCCACAATGCCCTGCGAGATGACCTCTTCCGCCGCTTCGTTCCGGAAAGGCTGTGTGTTCCAGAGCATGGAGCGCACAGTATTAAGGAAATGAACATAATGCCACTCATTATCTATATTTACAGCGTTTCAAAGATTGAAACGCATATATCAGCAATATTTATATTCTTATATGTATATTAGATATAAGCCTCATGAAGCGCAAAATAACAAAAAGATATATATATATCAATGCGCTTAGAAGAGTGAATAGCCAAAACATATCCCTTTATTATTTTCAGTACCATATCATAATTATTCCCTAAATAACTCAAAATAACAACAAAACAGCATAACATGAATGAAAAATAAAAAAGATAAAAAGCAAAAAATTGTTTGTTTCAAAATACATTGATAGTAAAGCCCAACAATGGGGTCATGCACCATAGACATATTAATGGAATGCTATCAAAAATCAACTAGAGCCATAAATTAATTCGGGAAATAAGGACTCAACCAAGTTTTATCAAATAAATGGAACGTATGATAGGGCCTCATTCAGACCCTCGGACTCAGGGATTGCAATCTAAAAATCCATTCCGCCTCACGTTTGAGGATGAGTCTATCCAGATCTCCCCCATAATTTTGGGCTTCACCAATTCAATCATTGTGAAGGTGATTTCTGCTAGCCTACCTTCATGAATTTCATTCATATGACGAGCTACAAGAGTATCCCTTTTATTCTTAATGTCATTCCGATGTTCACCAACTCTTACCCTTAACTCTCTTTTGGTCTTTCCAACATAATCCAACGCACAGGTGCATGTGGCCTTATATACCAACCCTGAGGATCTACAATTCCCAAAATCTCTTATAGAGTAAATCCCGCCATTAGCTGCACTAGAGAAAGTTTTTCCAGGAGTCATCATATTACATCTAGAGCAGTTTCCGCATCTATAGAAACCCACCGGTCTTCTATCAAGCCAGGTTCCCACTCTGGCCGGCCTCTGATATAAGCTATGAACCAAACGGTCCCCAATGGACTGACCCCTCCTATAGGTTATACTGGGTTTTGATGGAATAAATTTTCTAACATCTGGATCCGCCAGAAGGATATCCCAATGTTTTTTTATGACCTCATAGACCCTCTCCGATTGTCCATCAAAAGTACCAATTAACCTGACAACATTAGACGAATCATCTCTTATTAATGGATTCTTGGTCAACAAAGTCTCCCAAGTTAAGAAGCGAGCATAATTCATAGGACCATTGAGGACATTTTCTGGATATCCCCTTCTCCTAAACCTTGAATATAGATCTTTAGATTGTCTATTGTATGTAGTTAAATCGGAGCAGTTTCTCCTTATAAGAAGGAACTGTCCCTTTGGTATCCCTCTCTTTAGGGGAGTTGGATGGTGGCTTGTCCATCTAAGGAGGCTGTTTGTTGCCGTAGGTTTCCTATATGTGCTAGTACAGATTTTACCGTCCTCCTCTTTTGATATCGTTAGGTCCAGAAAATTGATACTCCGTGCATGGCACTCAGATGTAAACCTAAGACCAATTTCATTTATGTTAATATACCGTATATACTCGTGTATAAGCCGACCCGTGTATAAGCCGACCCCCCTAATTTTGCCACAAAAAACTGGGAAAAATTATTGACTCGTGTATAAGCCGGGTGTATAAACTGCCCTCCTGCTCTGTGCTGCCCCCATCCAGCTCTGTGCTCCCCCATTCTCCTCTGTACTCCCCCCTCCTGCTCCATCCTCCGCTGTGCTCCCCCATTCCTTCTCCGTCCTCCTGTGCCCCCTGTCCTGTTGCTCCGTGCTCCTCTGTGCCCTCCATCCTCCCCTGTCCTGCTCCATGCTTCCCCCGTCCTCCTCCACGCTTCCCCCGTCCACCGATCTCCCCCCGTCCTCCATGCTTCCCCCGTCCACCGATCTCCCCCGTCCTGCTCCATGCTTCCCCCATCCTGCTCCAGCTTCCCCCGTCCTCCTCCACGCTTCCCCGTCCACCGATCTCCCCCCCGTCCTCCACGCTTCCCCCGTCCACCGATTCCCCCCCCCGTCCTGCTCCATGCTTCCTCCGTCCTGCTCCAGCTTCCCCCGTCCTCCTCCACGCTTCCCCCGTCCACGGTTCTCCCCCCCGTCCTGCTCGTGCTCCTTGTCCTCTCCTCCATCATACTCACCCCTCCCCGTGCCATCGCTGAGCGTCCCTGCAATCCTGCGTTCTCCCCGTCTTCTTGCAGCTCTCCAGCACTGAGCGGTGATGTAATACCGCTCATTAAGGCCATGAATATGGAGGCCACGCCCATGGGAGTGGCGTCGCGTCCATATTACATTACCTTAATGAGCGGGTATTACATCACCGCTCAGTGCTGGAGAGCTGCAAGAAGACGGGGAGAACGCAGGATTGCAGGGACCCTCAGCGATGGCACGGGGAGGGGTGAGTAGGATCCCAGCCACCGGCTCCTGCCGCGGCATCCCCTCCTCCGCTGGTTTCTGCCCTATGACTCGTGTATAAGCCGAGGGGGCATTTTCAGCACGAAAAAAGGTGCTGAAAATCTCGGCTTATACACGAGTATATACGGTACTCCATGAAGCGGGTGAAATCCTCCTCTGGGCCAGACCAGAATACCAGAATATCATCGATATATCTGGTTCAGAGGGAGACATACTGACTCCACCATGCCTCCTCCTCCCCCCCAAAAATATGGGTCTCCTCCCACCAACCCAGGAAGACATTAGCATACGTGGGAGAACATGGTCTCCCCATTGCTGTCCCCCTGAGCTGGTGGAAGTACTTACTATCAAAGAGGAAGTAGTTATGGGTAAGAGTAAAAGAGAGGAGTTCCTCCACAAAGATATTATGCTCCCAGCAATTCACCGATCTTGTCCTCAGGAAATGAGCCACAGCCATGATGCCAAAACTATGAGGGATGCTGCTATACAGGGCTTCAACATCTATTGAAGCCACAAATGTATTGGTCTCCACAGTTATCCCCTCCAGAATACCTAAGAGATGAGAGGTATCCTGTATATATGAGGGTAAAGATATTACAAATGGTCTAAGGATTTGATCTAAATAAATCCCCGAATCCATTTATTTGATAAAACTTGGTTGAGTCCTTATTTCCCGAATGAATTTTTGGTACTAGTTGATTTTTGATAGCATTCCATTAATATGTCTATGGTGCATGACCCCATTGTTGGGCTTTACTATCAATGTATTTTGAAACAAACACTTTTCATTCATGTTATGCTGTTAATAACAGCATGACGTATGACCCGGTTATGTTCCGCCCTTCATTGCAAGGGGCGGAGCCTATTTTTGGCGTTCATTTTGGTGCCCGTCATGTCATCATCTCTATGGCATCTGGCATCATGCATACCTCCTGAGGAACCGTGTCACCAACGGGGAAACGCGTCGGGGTTCACCTATCTCATGCTAAGTCCCATTTTGCTTCCTTCTAATTTGAGTGACCATATTCTGAATGCTCTTATGGCTATTTAATATTACTTTGCTAAAATTTGGAACATTGAGACATATATCGTCTGTTTCCTGATTATCTGACAATGTCTAGGCGAATGTCTCACAAAAATCTATTTTTATGCACAGTTAAACAGAATGTGATCATGTGATTAAGAGACCATTAGACATTATTGGTCCTGTGCATTTATGATAATATATTTGGGCTTTATTATTACATGATTTAGGTTATTGTGTTATTAATATTACTGCCAGATATTTTTTAGTTCCAAGACTCCCTTCATCTCTGACTAATTATACATTGTTTTCCCACCTTAATAGGAGGGTATAATAAGGGAGTGAGGGAGAGCCTACGTTGAGTGGGGGCACCATATCGTACTTTTAGGGTGCCAACCTCCACGGTAAGGTAGGAAACAGAAAAGGATTATTATAGGGTATCTGACAGTATAGTTCTATTGGTATAAATAGATATATTTATACCGGTCACTGGGTTGGTGTTTTTAATGACAATTAAAATAAAAATCTGAAATTTTAAAGGGAATATATGTACACACTCTTCTTTCGCCTTCCACAGTTTACTAACTTTCCTATGCATGAAGATGGGAATGCTCTGGATTTGGTCTACCTCTTGAAGCTCATCAAGAGAATGCCAAGAGTGTGCAAAGCAGTCATCAAAGCAAAAGGTGGCTACTTTGAAGAACCTAGAATATAAGACATAATTTCAGTTATTACACACTTTTTTGTTAAGTATATAATTCCACATGTGTTAATTCATAGTTTTGATGCCTTCAGTGTGAATTTACAATTTTCATAGTCATGAGAATACAGAAAAATCTTTAAACAAGAAGGTGTGTCCAAACTTTTGGTCTGTACTGTATATCCCCGCTTAATTGTAAAGTGCAAGTGTTGCGTAATATGTTGGCGATATATAAAATAAAATTATTATTTATAGGTGGGTGAAATCCAGATGGAAGTTTCCCTTTAAAGCAAAACGTTGAAAATAGATTCTCTGTGAGTAGATTCATTTTTACAAAGCAGTTGTCTTGAGTGGATGACTGTATAAATTGTCCAATTTTCAGAATTTTTTTTTTTAAATTCAGAAATTTAAATTTAAGCTGCTTTAGGTCTTGTAGTAATAGTCATGCACAAATGTAGATGTAGAGTTATCAGGATCCAGTTTTAGATTATGTAAAGAAGGAGATGGGTACCACATGAGTTCCTCCAGCAGTAAAATGGACAAATGCACCTACGAATCTATAAATATGCCTCATTGGTTTTGTAGACTTATCTGCGCCTTTGTTGATGGATTAAGAGCTGTGAGCAGTTTTATAATAAGCAGCAAAACTATTAATAACCATAATGAAACGGAGCGCGTTAATCTAGCGCACATTCTCAATAAAGGACACATCTGATAAGGCTGAATAAACATGTTCAGGGTAGAGTGACAATTTTTTGATTCCTTTTATCTACCCTCCGTAACTTTTAGAGGTCAGATCTAGAAAATCTCAGCAGCAAAGCAGCGGTTTACTGTTATGCTGCCAGCTGAAAGAATATGAGAAAGTGCAGTGACATTTATAAATCCTTTGATTGCTAGTGAAGATTACTTGCCCTGTTTTGTCAAAGGCCTTATTCTTGTGCTTGAATGTTCTTAGCTAGTGATAAAATGTTTGCCTACTTTATGCGCTTTGAAGTTTGATTTTCAATTGCCTTCTATGTATGCACAAGAAACTATTCAATTACGTGAACAGCAAGGCTTTTGGAAATAGATGGCCACAATTAGTTGGGGGATTTGCTTAATCTCCTGGGATAAGCTGATTACACAACATCTCATTTTTCTCTTAGGGGACCGACCACTAGAAATACATTTTCCATGTATTCAAAGGTACAGTATAACTAACTGTAAGGGATCACAAGTATATGGCAAAACTGTGTGCAAAAAGTTTGGGTGGTGGTTAGGGTTGAGCATTCCGATACCGAAACCCGAGTCCGATACCTGAAATCCAATGTAAGTCTATGGGAACAAAATATCGGAATATTTTAACCCCTTCACCCCCAAGGGTGGTTTGCACGTTAATGACCGGGCCAATTTTTTACAATTCTGACCACTGTCTCTTTATGAGGTTATAACTCTGGAACGCTTCAACGGATCTTCGCGATTCTGAGATTGTTTTCTCGTGACATATTGTACTTCATGTTAGTGGTAAAATTTCTTCAATATAACTTGCGTTTATTTTTGAAAAAAACGCAAATATGGCGAAAATTTTTAAAATTTTGCAATTTTCAAACTTTGAATTTTTATTCCCTTAAAACAGAGAAATATATCACACAAAATAGTTAAGAAATAACATTTCCCACATGTCTACTTTACATCAGCACAATTTTGGAACCAAAATTTTTTTTGTTAGGAAATTATAAGGGTTAAAAGTTGACCAGCGATTTCTCATTTTTACAGCAAAATTTACAAAGCCATTTTTTTTAGTGACCACCTCACATTTGAAGTCACTTTGAGGGGTCTATATGGCAGAAAATACCCAAAAGTGACACCATTCTAAAAACTGCACCCCTCAAGGTACTCAAAACCACATTCAAGAAGTTTATTAACCCTTCAGGTGCTTCACAGTAACTAAAGCAACGTGGAAGGAAAAAATGAATATTCTACTTTTTAGCCACAAAAATTATCTTTTACAAACTTTTTTTTTATTTTCACAAGGGTAAAAGGAGAAAATGGACAGATAAGGTTGTTATGCAATTTCTCCTGAGTATGCCAATACCCCATATGTGGGGGAAAACCACTGTTTGGGTACACGGCAGAGCTCGTAAGGGAAGGAGCGACGTTTGACTTTTTCAAACTAAAATTGGCTGGAATTTAGATTGGATGCCATGTCGCGTTTGGAGAGCCCCTGATGCGCCTAAACAGTGGAAACCCCCCACAAGTGACACCATTTTGGAAACTAGACCCCCTAAGGTACTTATCTAGATCTGTTGTGAGCACTTTGAACCCTCAAGTGTTTCACAAAAGTTTATAAAGCCTGGGTGTGAAAAAAAAAAAATCAATTTTCCACAAAAATGATTTTTTAGTCCCAAATTTTTGAATTTTCCCAAGGAAATTGGACCCCAAAAGTTGTTGTCCAATTTGTCCTGAGTACGCTGATACCCCATATGTGGGGGGGGGAAACTGTTTGGGCGCACGGCAGGGCTTGGAAAGGAAGTAGTAACGTTTTGGAATGCAGATGTTAATGGGGGTCATGTTCCGTTTGCAGTGCCCCAGATGAGCCTAAACAGTGGAAACCCCCCACAAGTGACCCCATTTTGGAAACTAGACCCCCTAAGGAACTTATCTAGATCTTTGGTGAGCACTTTGAACCCCCAAGTGCTTCACACAAGTTTATAATGCCCGGGCATGAAAATAAAAAATCCTATTTTTTTCCCACAAAAATTATCTTTTAGTCACTAATTTTTTATTTTCCCAAGGATAACAGGAGAAATTGGGCCACATAAGTTGTTGTACAATTTGTCGTGAGTACGCCGATACCCCATATGTGGGGAGGAACCACTGTTTGGGCGCACGGCAGAGCTCGGAATGGAAGGAGCACCATTTGACTTTTTCCAACCAAAATTGGCTGGAATTGAGTTTGGATGCCATGTTGCATTTGGAGAGCCCCTGATGTGCCTAAACAGTGGAAACCCCCCACAAATGACCCCATTTGGGAAACTAGACCCCCTAAGGAACTTATCTAGATTTTTGATGAGCAATTTGAACCCCAAAGTGCTTCACACAAGTTTATAACGTAGAGCCGTAAAATTTAAAAATCATATTTTTTCCACAAAAATGATCTTTTCACCCCAATTTTTATTTTTCCAAGGGTAACAAGACTCCAAAAGTTATTGTGCAATTTGTCCTGAGTGCGCTGATACCCCATATGTGGGGGTAAACCACTGTTTGGGTGCATGGCAGAGTTTGGAAGGGAAGGAGCGCCATCTGACTTTTTCAACGCAGAATTGGCTGGACTCCATGTCGTGTTTGGAGAGCTCCTGATCTGCCTAAACAGTGGAAACCCCCATAAATGACACCATTTTGGAAACTAGACCCCTCAAGGAACTTATCTAGATGTGTGTTGAGAACTTTGAACCCCCAGGTGTTTCACTAAAGTTTATAACGTACAGCCGTAAAATAAAAAATCTTTTTTTTTTTTTTACAAAAATGATTTTTTCGCCCCCAATATTTTATTTTCACAAGGGTAACAGGAGAAATTGGACCCCAAAAGTTGTTGTCCAATTTGTCCTGAGTACGCTGATACCCAATATGTGGGAGAAAACTACTGTATAGGAGCACGTCAGGGCTCGGAAGGGAAGTAGTGACGTTTTGGATTGCAGACTTTGATGGAATGGTCTGGGTGCGTCATGTCACATTTGGAGAGCCCCTGCTGCGCCTAAACAGTGGAAACCCCCACAAGTGACCCCATTTTGGAAAATAGATCCCACAAGGAACTTATCTAGATGTGTGGTGAGCACTTTGAACCCCAAAGTGCTTCACAGAAGTTTATAACGCACAGCCGTAAAAATAAAAAATCCTTTTTTTTTGCAAACATGATTTTTTCGCCCCAATATTTTATTTTTACAAGGGTAACAAGAGAAATTGGACCCCAAAAGTTGTTGCCCAATTTGTCCTGAGTACGCTGATACCCAATATGTGGGAGAAAACTACTGTATGGGTACACGTTGGGGCTCGGAAGGGAAGTAGTGACGTTTTGGATTGCAGACTTTGATGGAATGGTCTGGGGGCGTCATGTCGCATTTGGAGAGCCCCTGATGCGCCTAAACAGTGGAAATCCCCAACAAGTGACCCCATTTTGGAAAATAGACCCCACAAGGAACTTATCTAGGTGTGTGGTGAGCGCTATGAAGCCCCAAGTGCTTCACAGAAGTTTATAATGTACAGCCGTAAAAACAAAAAATTAATTTTTTTTGTACAAAAATGATATTTTCGCCCCCAGTTTTTTATTTTCCCAAGGGTAACAGAAGAAATAGGACAAATTGCACAATAACTCTTGGGGTCCAGAGTACGCTGATACCCCATATGTGGGGATAAACTACTGTTTTGACGCATGGCAGAGCTCAGAAGTGAAGGAGCACCGTTTGACTTTTTCAACGCAGAATTGGCTGGAATTGAGATCAGACGCCATGTCACATTTGGAGAGCCCCTGATGTGCCTAAACATCGGAAACCCCCAATTCTAACTCCAACCCTAACCCCAACACACCCCTAACCCTAGTCCCAACCCTAACCACAAACCTAACTCTAACACACCCCTAATCCCAACCCTAACCCTAATCCTAACTTTAGCACCAACCCTAACCCTAACTTTAGCCGCAACCCTAACCCTAACCCTAATGGGAAAATGGAAATAAATACATTTTTTTAATTTTATTATTTTTCCCTAACTAAGGGGTGATAAAGGGGGTTTGATTTACTATTTATAGCTGGTTTTTATGATTGGCAGCTGTCACGCTAAAAGACGCTTTTTATTGCAAAAATAGTTTTTTGCATCGCCACATTTTGAGAGCTATAATTTTTGCATATTTTGGCCCACAGAGTCATGTGAGGTCTTATTTTTTGCGGTACGAGTTGATGTTTTTATTTGTACCATTTTTGAGCAGCTGACATTTTTTGATCGCTTTTTATTTCGATTTTTGGGAGGTTAGAATGAACAAAAATCAGCAATTCATGAATTTCTTTTGGGAGAGGCGTTTTTATTGTTCCGCGTGTGGTAAAATTGATAAAGCAGTTTTATTCTTCGGGTCAGTACGATTATGGCGATACCTCATTTATATCATTTTTTTATGTTTTGGTGCTTTTATAGAATAAAAACAATTATATATAAAAAATAATTATTTTTGCATCGCTTTATTCTGCGAGCTATAACTTTTTATTTTTTCGCTGATGATGCTGTTTGGCGGCTCGTTTTTTGCGGGACAAGATGACGTTTTCAGCGGTACCATGTTTATTTATATCGGTCTTTTTGATCGCGCGTTATTCCACTTTTTGTTCGGCGGTATGATGATAAAGCATTGATTTTTTGCTTCGTTTTTTTTTTTTTTTTTAAGGGGTTCACTAAAGGGGTTAACTAGTGGGACAGTTTTATAGGGGGGGTCGCTGCGGATGCGGCGATACCAAATATGTGTACTTTTATTGTTTTGGTTTTTTTATTTACAGGAAGAAATGAATTTATTGGGGAATATTTTTTTTTTTTTTATTTATTTTGGATTTTTTTTTATAACATGTTTATTTTTATTTTTTTAACTTTTTTACTTTGTCCCAGGGTGGGACATCACTGTATTTTATCAAATCGCTGGTGTGAGAGTGTGCACAGCACACTCTCACACCAGCGATCGCTCAGGCAGTGCAGCAGGCTTCTCAGTGCCTGCTCTCAGCAGGCACTGAGGAAGCCGCCTCCCTCCAGGACCTCGGCACCATCTTGGATCCGGGTCCTGGGAGGGAGGAAGCCCTCAGAACAGCGCGATCACATCGCGCTGGTCTGAGGGTCTCAGGGGGGCGCGCAGGGAGCCCCCACCCTGCGCGATCCTCCCCTGTGCCCCCAGTACACCGCGATCATGTTTGATCGCGGTGTGCTAGGGGTTAATGTGCCGGGAGCGGTCCGTGACCGCTCCTGACACACAGTCACGGGTGTCAGCTGTGATAATCAGCTGACACCCGGCGGCGATTAGCTGCGCTCCCCTCAGGAGCGCAGCTGATCGCCTATGACGTACTATCCCGTCCATGGGCAGAATGGCACGGGTTTTATGGACGGGATAGTACGTCTAATGTCAGAGAGGGGTTAAATTCCGATATTTTGTTCCCATAGACTTACATTGGATTTCAGGTATCGGACTCGGGTTTCGGTATCGGAATGCTCAACCCTAGTGGTGGTACAAGGAGTCTCGATGGGCAGATATTTTACATCTGGTTTTGTCCGCTACATGGATCGCATATCATTGTGCAAAAAATTGTGCTATTTCAGGCCTCTATAGAATTTTTTTTGTTGTGTCTTAGACTGCTTGTTGACACAATTTAGATGAGCAACAAAAAAAAATACAGGCCAGATATTTGAACGTGGTCTATCTCAATCAGACGTCTCATCTATCTGTGGGCTACAAATTGTCGCGTTTCAGGCCTCCATTCAACTGTTGCTGTGTCTTACCCTAGTTCTATACACTATTGTGCAGGAAGAAAAACAAAAAATACAGGCCAGATATTTGAAAGTGGGCAATCTCTGTCAAACGCCTCATCTATCTGTGGGCTACAAATTGTGGCATTTCAGGCTTCTATTCCACTGTATTTTCTGTCTGATCTACTAGTTCTATACACTATTTTGAGGTAAAAAAAAAACCCAAAAAATACTGGTCACATATTGAACAGTGTGATATCTCCGTCAGACTTCTGATCTATCTGTGTGCTACAAATTGCTGCATTGTTCTGTACACTATTTTGGGGTAAAAAACAAAACAACACAAGCCACATTTTGAACAGTGTAGTTTCTCCGTAAGATGCTTCATCTAACTGTGGGCTACAAATGTTGGCATTTCCAGTCTCCATTCTGCTGTTTTTGCTGTCTGTTACCCTAGTTCTGTACACTAGGGTACTGGGGTAAAAAACAAAATAAAGAGGTCACATATTGAACAGTGTGGTATATCCGTCAGACCCCTTATCTATCAGTGGGCTACAAATTGTGGAATTTCAGTCCTCCATTCAACTGTTTTTGTTGTCTGTTTCCCTAGTTCTATACACTATTTTGGGGTAAACAACAAATACAGGCCACATATTGAACAGTGTGGTATCTCTGTCAGACCCCTCATCTATCAGTGGGCTACAAATTGTGGCATTTCAGGCCTCCATGCAACTGTTTTTTTGTCTGTTACCCTAGTTCTTTACAGTATTTTGGGGTAAACAACAAATACAGGCCACATATTGAACAGTGTGGTATGTCCGTCAGATGCCTCACTTATCACTTAGCTACAAATTGTGGCATTTCAGGCCTCCATTAAACGGTTTTTGCTGTCTATCACACTAGTTCTATACATTATTTTTCGGTAAAAAACAAAACAATACAGGCCACATATTGAACAGTGTGGTATCTCTGTAAGACTCCTCATCTATCTGTTGAATACAAATTGTGCCATTTCAGGCCTCCATTCTACTGTTTTTGCTGTCTGTTAGCCTACTTCTTTATACTATTTTGGGATTGAAAACAAAAAAATACAGGCAACATATTAAACAGTGTGGTGTATCCGTAAGATGCCTCATCTATCTGTGGGATACAAATTGTGGCATTCCAGGACTCCATTCAACTGTTTTTGCTGTCTATTACCCTAGTTCTATCCACTATTTTGAGGTAAAAAACAAACATATGCAGGCCACATATTGAACAGTGTGGTATCTCCGTCAGGCCCCCTCATCTATCAGTACCATGCCTGTCCCATGTGCTTAACTTCGTGGTTCAGCGGTTTCTCAAAACCAACCTGGAGCTGCAGGATCTGCTTGTCAAAGTACGCCATCTGTGTGCCCATTTTAGAAAATAAGGTACAGCTTCAGCCGCCCTTACCGTGCTTTAGCAGCGTTTTAGCTCACCGAATGGTGTGTGATGTCCCCACGCGTTGGAACTCTACACTGCAAATGTTGGAAAGGATTTGTGAGCAGAAGAGAGCAGTTGTTAACTACCAGCATCAACAAGGCCGTCGGTATTTAGTTCAGACTCCACACATAAGACCTCAGGAGTGGACTTGGATATCAGACATATGTATCATCCTCCAAACATTGAGTACTCCACCAAGATGGTGAGTGGCAATGATGCCATAATTAGCGTTACCATCCCACTTCTCTGCATTCTGAAAAGCTCTGCTCACAATCTAAGAGGATGCATTGCAGGCCGAGCATGATCAGATGGAGCAAGGAACCATACAGGGTGATTACACACATCCCAGCCTCATGTCATCCCAATGTGGATTGGTTGACAATGAGGAAGAGGAGGAGGAGGAAGAACAGGAGCTACTTTCATGCGCTATAGACGGTACTACTAGCACAACTGTCATACCGTCTGTTCAGTGTGGATAGCCAGAACACAGGGAGGAAGAGGAAGAGGAGGAGGAGGAGGAGGACAGCATGGTCAGTCATCCTGTTGGTGAGGACACGGAAGTCTTGCCTGTTAGCAGTCTGGCACGCATGGCAGACTTTATGTTGCGCTGCCTTTCCCGTGACCCTCGCATTATCAAAATTTTCGGTGACACTCATTACTGGTTGGTGACACTTCTAGACCCACGCTACAAGGAGAGCTTTCAATCTCTTCTGTCAGAGGCAGATATGTGCACTAAAATGTTGCAGTACCAGAGTGTCATTGCTGGGGAATTATTAAAAAAATTCCCATCTGAAAATGCTGGAGGCAGATGTCGCAATTCGTTGGATAACCAAGGAGTAGAGGCAAGAGAGACACAACCCCAATCCATCAGAGGCAGGGTAACACTGGCAAAGTTCAGGGACAGTTTTCTCAGACTCTCCATTCACCCTGGCCCAGAGGTATGGGGTACTCACACAAGGAGTGCAAAGTTTGGTGCTGAAGAAGATGCTGAGGGAGTACCTTGCTGATCATACCAATGTCCTCCATGATTCCTCTGTGCTTTTTAATTATTGGGTAACCAAGATGGACACGTGGCATGAACTGGCTCTCTACTAGTGTTGAGCGATACGATACTGCAAATATCGGCTATCGGCCGATATTAGCTCTATCGGCCTTTCGATAATTCGTTTCGATATTTTCGTCTTATCGAATACCGGAATCGGATTTGTCACTGTCACTGTGAGTGTCCGTCGGTCGGGTCTGTCAGGAGTCAGCGGCACTTACCTGGCAGAAGATCTCCGGCGGTCACGTCCTGGACTGCTTGATGGCCGCCATTATCTTCTCCCTGGCGGTCACATGCAGTTTTTCGCGATAACTACAGTGACTGCAGGGTAATCCCGGCCGTAAAGCAGTCCGATGACGTCACCGCCGGGGAAGCAGGTAATCAGCTGTGCTGCGCCGGGATGACAGGCTCTGCCTGTCATTCTGATGTAGCAGAGCTGGATCGTCGTGGGACACTCGTTACTATGGACTGCGTCGGTCAGGTGGTATACTTTTTTTTTTTTTTTTCATTTTTTTACAGGAGATCTATGGCGTCGCAGGATGAGACTGTAATAAAAGTAATGAAAACTGTGTTTTGTTTTTTTTTTATTAAATTAAAAAACTTTTTTATGAACATTCACCCGTCCGGGTACATAAACAATTTAACTATTTACATACAGGGACCCTGTCCGGGTTATTTATAATTCTTTGGCAGGGGTGTTCCAGGTACCACCTGGTACTCTTCTGATGCTTGCCAAACATCCGAGGCACCAAGGACCACCAGGACCTGATGACTTCGTGTGGCCTGTACAGTCAAGTCGTGACCTGCTATCTGGGTCTGTGTGGCCACCTCTTTCATCTCCCTCCGGGTCTGGAACCCTATGTCCCGGACTGAACGAACCCCAGGGGGCCTAACAGGCGCCGGGTACGGGCCAGCTATACTTATCATGTCCATAGCTGGGGCTGCTGAGGAGACCACTGAGGGAGGCTTGGGAGATTTACGGCGTGGGGTGGGCACTTTTGCAGAGGCCTGGATGTGGGAGGCTGAAGGCTCCGAGGGTCTCACAGGTTCCTGACACTCTGGGGAGTAGGGGTCGCACCTGGTAACATTTAGGGCGTACCATCCATTGTAACCCCAGTGTCGGGTGTAAGTCACCAAGTCTCCTGGCAACAGGTCCCTCCCCGGGTGTCCTTCTGGGAGGTGAGCCTCCACATCCCGCCGGTTCGCAAAAACTTCTAAATAAAGTCCAGGCTCCTGGATGAAGCCCCAACCACCTTTCAATTTAAAGCTCCGTACTGCACCCTTACGCCGCGGCTCCCACAGGGTTCCTTTATCCTTTCTCATCCGGTCCTTATCTGCCCGGTCCTTCTCCAGGTTACGTTGCCGAAGTTTTTGGGATTCTCGCTGCTCCCTTTGTCGCTCTGCTTCCCGCTCCCAACGTCTCCACTCTTCCTCCTGACGCCGGTTGAAATTCTCCTCCACCAGCTGCTCCATGTCTCCACCATCAAACTGCAGCTTACAGTGTCCGGTTTGCGGCAGCTCTCCTGGCGCCCCCCAGTCCTGGCGGCGCTCACCTGCGGAGGAAGCAGCCGGCTCTGGAACAGATGACAGTCGGGGCTCCGGTACAGACAGGTAGACCTCTGGTGCCTGCGCGGCCTCCTCCATGAGGACGGGTGTCGCTTCTTCTGTCTCAGCGACGGGGGCAGACAGCGGGATCTGGGGTGCTGCCGTTGCAGCGTTTTTTGCACGAACGGGTGCCTCCACTGCGACAACGTCAACCGGATCACATTGCAAGGACTCCTCTACTAGAACGGGTGCCTCACCTTCCGGTACAGACACTTCAGGTAAGAGGGATTGGCGCCGCTCCAAGTTTAGTTTTAGGGCACGCCAGCTGGCTTCCATCCTGGCGACCTCCTCCCGATGCCGGGCCAGGCCTCTTAGGGTATCCTCCGCTTCTTGCAGCGTAGGAGGGTTTCCAGGCCGGGTGCCCAACGGTGGTTCCGTGGCGATCGGGTCGCTTCCGTGGGGGGAGAGCTCTGACTGCTCCATCCCTTCACACTTCTGCTCGTGTCCATTAGCCATCTCTGCCAAGTCACATGTGTCATTAGCATCTGGAGAGGGCCCCTCTTTTGTAGGGAGGCGGGACCTTCGTGTTAGTTTCCGCACACTGAGGAGGATGAGGAAGCGGAACTGAAGAGCTGTGGGGCACGATCTTACATTGCAGTACCATTTAGTGCCATCGTTTTCGCGTCACTGAGTGAGTGTACACCCATGAAGAGCATGCCCTTCTTCTTCACCAGTGCCTCGTCGTGACGCAGATATGGCGGAAAAATGGCAAATACATTCTCTGATGATTTTAGCAATTCTCAAGCACAAAACCAGTTCAATTCAGGCACACAGGACTCGCTTATAGCGAGCTACAGAATCCTGTTCGTGACGCCCAAGTTGAGTCGCACAGAGCCAGAGGTTTTGGGGGTACTCGGCACCGAGCCCGTCGACTTCTATGGGGTATGTCACGGCTTTACCCGGCAATTGAATCAGAGTCTATTTTACTATGTAGAAGTGTATAAACTATAAATATATGTACATATATATATGTCACAATGACATATATATATATATATATATATATGTATTCTATGTGTGTATATTTTGTGTTTACAACGAAAGAAAGGGTTTTTTTTGTTGCGATATTTTGTTCCCATAGACTTACATGGGACTTCCGGTATCGAAATCGGATATCGACGATATTTAGTGCTATCGGCGATACAATTTCGATACGATATTTTTAGATATCGAGCATTGTCGCTCAACACTACTCTCTACACCATGGAGGTCCTGGCCTGCCCTGCCGCTAGCGTTTTGTCAGAACAAGTTTTTAGTGCCACTGGTGGAATTATAACTGATAAGCGCATCCGTCTCTCAACTGAAAATGCTGACAGGCTGACTCGACTCATAAAAATTAACAAAGACTGGATTGGGCCAGATTTCTCTACACCACCAAATGAAAACACATTAACATATCCTCCAATACAGTGTCTTATTTTTGGGAGGTGTATTCCCATGCACCTCTTAACACCCACACATGGGTATACGCTTCCTTAGTTTGGCTATTTGGTGTGTTATCCTCCTCCTTCTCCTCATCCTCATCATCCACCACCACTAGATCACCATGGTGACCGAGGTCCATTATGCAACAGCCAACTTATTGTGTAAAAGGGTGTTTTTGATGCCATTTTAAATAAATGTTTACACAGTATGTTGATGTGTACCCCCAGAGGGAAATGTTTGTCAGCCCATACACAGTGTATGGGCATTTCAAGTATAGGGGACCCGCACCTTTAAACTGGGAAAACATTTTTCGGAGGCCATCTTCCACGTCTCTTCAGTCACCACCACTAGAACATGAGGGTGAACATGTTCCGTGATGCAACAGGCACTATATTTTTTTGCAAGGGTGTTTATGATGGCCGTAAAAAATGATTTACACATTAGGTTGATGTGTACCCCACAGGGGAAAATGTTTGACAGCCCATACACTTTGTGTATGGGCATTCCAAGTATAGGAGACCCGCTCCTTTGTAATGGGAACAGAAATTTGGGGAAGGCCTTATATTCACTGCATAGACAAACAGTATGGAAGACCCACTTCTTACTAATGTGAACATTGTTGGTTGTTCATCTTCAACAATGCAATTCTCCACTGCCAGATCTTCAGCCTCAACACTGCAATGCTACAATGCAGGGTCTTCAGCCTCAACACTGTAATTCTCCACTGCAGGTTATTCAGGCTCACCACTGCAATTCACCAATGCAGGTTCTTCAGCCTCAACACTGCAATTCTCCACTGTCGGGTCTTCAGCATCAACACTGCAATGCTACAATGCAGGGTCTTCAGCCTTAACACTGCAATTCTCCACTGCCGGGTCTTCAGCATCAACACTGCAATTGTCCACTGCAGGTTCTTCAGGCTCACCACTGCAATTCACCAATGCAGTTTCTTCAGCCTCAACATTGCAATTCTCTACTGATGGTTCTTCAGGCTCATCATTTCAATGCTCCACTGCTGGGTGTAGTTCCTCAACACTGCAATGCTACAATGTAGGTTCTTCGGTATCAACACTGCAATGCTCCACTGCTGTGTGTTCAGAATCCACACTGCAATGCTCCACTGCTGTGTATTCATCCTCAACACTGCAAATGTCCACTGCCGGGTCTTCAGTCTCAACACTGCAATTGTCCACTGCAGGTTCTTCTGGCTCAACACTGAAATGCTCCACTGCCGGGTGTTCAGCCTAAACACTGTAATGCTCCAATGCAGGTTGTTCAGCCTCAATACTGCAATAATCCAATGCTGTTATTCAGGCTCAACACTGAAATGCTCCACTGCTGGGTGTTCTTCCTCAATACTGCAATGCTACAATAAAGGTTTCTCAGCCTCAACAGTGCAATGCTCCACTGCTGGGTCTTTAGCCTCAACACTACAATTGTCCACTGCTGCGTCTTTAGCCTCAAAACTGCAATTGTCCACTGCAGTTTCTTGAGGCTTAACACTGAAATGCTCCAATGCAGGTTCTTTAGCCTCAACACTGACATTCAACAAGGCAGGTTCTTCAGCCTCAAAAATTAAATGCTGCACTGCCAGGTGTTCTTCAGCCTCAACACTGCAATTCTCTACTGCAGTTACTTCAGCCTTAACACTGAAATACTCCACTGCAGGTTTTCTTGACTCAACACTGATATTCTCCACTGCTGGGTCTTCATCCTCAACACTGGCCATAGCCAAACAATATGGGAGTACCAAATTACTAGGAACAATGCTTTCAGGTGGCCATCCAGTATGCTGGTTCAAAGGGTTATTGGGGTGCGTGTAACGTTGGGGCAGGGTAGGTCTTGCATTCAATGCCTAGGCAAACAGTATGGCAGTACCAAATAAAGGTTAATGGGAACTTTGGTTTAATGTGGCCATCCAGTACGTTGCTTTAAATGGTTATTGGGGTGCGTGTAACATTGGGGCAGGCCTTGCATTCAGTGCCTAGGCAAACAGTATGCCAGTTCAAAATAAATAAGAATGGGAACTCTCTTTTAATGTGGCCATCCAGTACATTGGTTCAAAGGGTTATTGGGGTGCGTGTAACATTGGGGCAGGGCAGGCCTTGCATTCAATGCATAGGCAAACAGTATGGCAGTACCAAATAAAACTTAGTGGGAACTTTGGTTTAATGTGGCCATCCAGTACGTTGCTTCAAAGGGTTATTGTGGTGCGTGTAACGTTGGGGCAGGGAACGCCTTACATTTAATGCCTAGGCAAAAAGTATGGCAGTACCAAATAAAGCTTAATGGGAAATTTGGTTTAATGTGGCCATCCAGTATGTTCCTTCAAAGGGTTATTGGGGTGAGTGTAACATTGGGGCAGGGCAGGCCTTGCTTTCAGTGCATAGGCAAACAGTATGGCAGTACCACCTAAAGCTTAATGCGAACTTTGGTTTAATGTAGCCATCCAGTACATTGGTTCAAAGGGTTATTGGGGTGCGTGTAAAGTTGGGGCAGGGCAGGTCTTGCAATTAGTACATAGGAAAACAGTATGGCAGTGCCAAATGAAGCTTAATGGTAACTTTGGTTTAATGTGGCCATCCAGTATGTTCCTTCAAAGGGTTATTGGGGTGCGTGTAACATTGGAGCAGGGCAGGCCTTGCATTCAATGCATAGGTAAACAATATGCCAGTACCAAATAAATATGAATGGGAACTTTGGTTTCATGTGGCCATCCAATACGTTGCTTTAAAGGGTTATTGGGGTGCAGCTAACGCTGGGGCAGGGCAGGACTTGAATTCAATGCATAGGCAAACAGTATGAAAGTACCAAATAAAGCTTAATGGGAACTTTGGTTTTATGTGACCATCCAGTACATTGTTTGAAAGGGTTATTGAGTTTCGTGTAACTTTGGGGCAGGGCAGTCCTTGCATTCAATGCCTAGGCAAACAGTATGGCAGTACCAAATAAAGCTTAAAGGGAACTTTGGTTTAATGTGGCCATCCAGTACATGAGTTCAAAGGCTCATTGGGGTGCGTGTAACTTTGGGACAGGGCAGGCCTTGCATTCAATGCATAAACAATAAACAGTATGGGAGTACTAAATGAATAATTGGAACTTTGGTTGCATGTTGTCATGCATGTTGTCTGTTCAAAGGGTTGTTGGGGTGTGTCCAAATTTTGAGCAGCCCTGCAACTCACTGCAGACGCAGTAACAATAACAGTATAAGGGACCTACTGTTTAACCCCTTAGCCCCCAGAGCTTATTTCGATTTTGCATTTTAGTTTTTCGCTCCCCTTTTTTCCAGAGCCATAAGTTTTTTATTTTTCCATCAATATGGCCATGTGAGGGCTTATTTTTTTGCGGGACAAGTTGTACTTTTGAACAACACCATTGGTTTTACCATGTAGTGTACTTGAAAACGGGAAAAAAATTCCAAGTGCGGTGAAATTGCAAGAAAAGTGCAATCTCACCCTTGTTTTTTGTTTGGCTTTTTTGCTAGGTTCACTAAATGCTAAAACTGACCTGCCATTATGATTCTCCAGGTCATTACGAGTTCATAGATACCAAACATGTCTAGGTTCTCTTATATCTAAGAGGTGAAAAAAAATTCCAAAGTTTGCTAAAAAAAAAAAAATTGCGCCATTTTCTGAGACCCGTAACATCTCCATTTTTCGTGATCTGGGTTCGGGTGAGGGCTCATTTTTTGCGTGCCGAGCTGTCGTTTTTAAGGATACCATTCATGCACAGATCTGTTCTTTTTATCGCCCGTTATTGCATATTAATGCAATGTCGTGGCGACCAAAAAAACTTAATTTTGGCGTTTTGATTTTTCTCTCGCTACGTCGTTTAGCAATCGGGTTATTCCTTTTTTTATTGATAGATCGGGCGATTCTGAACACGGCGATACCAAATATGTGTATGTTTGATTTTTTTTTTATTGATTTATTTTGATTGGGGCAAAAGGGGGGTAATTTGAACTTTTATTTATTTATTTTTTTTTTTTAATTTTTAAACCCTTTTTTGTTAAACTTTTGGCATGCTTCAATAACCTCCATGGGAGGCTTGAAGCATGCACAACTCAATCGGCTCTGCTACATATGGACGATGAGCAGATCGCCCATACAGTGCCTACAAGTAGTATTCAACCCCCTGCAGATTAAGCTGGTTTGATAAGATGCAAATAAGTTAGAGCCTTCAAACTGCAAACGAGAGTAGGATTTATTAACAGAAGCATAAATCTTACAAAACAAAAAGTTATGTTGCTCAGTTGAATTTTAATAAATTTTAAACATAAAAGTGTGGGTCAATTATTATACAACCCCTATGTTTAATATTTTGTGGAATAACCCTTGTTTGCAATTACAACTAATAGAGTTGAGCGATACTTTCCGATATCAATAAGTATCGGATCGGAATGGGTATCACCGATACCCAAAAAGTATCGGCGATACCCGATACCGATACCGGAAATCCAATGTAAGTCTATGGGAACAAAATATCGGAATTAAAAAAAAACATTCTTGCCTTGTAGGTTAATTGTACATGAAGGAAAACAACAAAGAGTAATGTAGAATGTATTGGGGGGAGGTTGAGGAGACATTAAAGGCACAGATGTTTAACCCAATCAAATGAAATAGCAGTAATCCTTTTTTTTTTAAAGACGTTTGGATTGACGAAGAAATTGACAATGTTGTTAACCTTTTTTCTATTTTGGGAAATATGTATGTTTCACAACTTGCATGCTCTTCACCTTTTTAACTTCTGCCACACTTTCTCCTTCATAATCTTCAGCAGCATCATCTTTTTCATCAAATTATTCTTCATCTTCACCTTATTTATCTTCTTCTTAAACTTCTTGCTATTGATCTTTTTGTTAACATGACTCATATTCTTCTTATTAAACTATTATTCTTCTTCATATTCTACTTCTTCATCTTCTTCCTATTCATCTTCTTCATAATATTCTTATTTGTGACAGAGATTCCTGTACTTGTAATCTGTAAAAGTATGAATTTTTCATCCTTCCGTTCTTGCTGTCACCAAAGATTTAAATTACAACAGTGTTTGTCCGCATTCAGTTTAGCCTGCAGCAGCAGCAGGCCTTTTCCAGGGGCACCACGAGGAAGAACGGACTCACCCCCATACACTGCTTAGTCTTCTTCTGCTTATAATTTACAGCATATATTTAGCTCTTAATTTTGGTCTTATACTTCATGTTCTTCTGCTTTTTGATCTTCTGCTTATTGTTCTTCTGTCTCTTGTTCTGTATCTTGTAGTTTGTCTTAACCTTCTTTTGTCCTGTTGGTGATCTTCTTCTGGGTAATCTTTTATTTGTTCTTTGTGATGGTGTTCAGGCTGGTTGGCTTGATGCTCATCGTCCTTGTGGTCGTCGTCTTCTTCGGGGTGGTCATCAGGGTCGTCGTCTTCATAGTTGGATATCCATAGTGATTACCCAAAAAAAATGTAAAAAATCTTCAATTTGGAAATGTAGCTGAAGGTACAAGAAGGCTGACTAACTTCCGAGAACCAGCTGACGTTACTGGAACCCGGACGGGTATCAGATGGTACAAGAGACAATGGAAGTAACGAGGACCAGCTGACTGTGCTGGAACCCGGAGGGGCAGCAGAAGGAAAAGAGTAAATGGCACAACCGAGGACCAGCTGGCGTTACTGGTACACGGTTACTAAGCAGGAGGTACCTGTGCTCCATAGCACTACCAAAGACTAGCAGACGTCGCTGGAACTCGGATACCGAGATGGAGGCACCTAGGCCAAAGGCACTGCGGAGAACCAGCTGACGGTACTGGAACCCGAACGGGTAGCAGAAGGTACAAGAGCCAATGGAAGTAACGAGGACCAGCTGACTGTGCTGGAACCCGGAGGGGCAGCAGAAGGAAAAGAGTAAATGGCACAACCGAGGACCAGCTGGCGTTACTGGTACACGGTTACTAAGCAGGAGGTACCTGTGCTCCAAAGCACTACCAAGGACCAGCAGACGTTGCTGGAACTCGGATACCGAGATGGAGGCACCTAGGCCAAAGGCACTGCGGACAACCAGCTGACGGTACTGGAACCCGGACGGGTAGCAGAAGGTACCCATGGAAATTTAAGTTGACAGGCCACGAGCCGGCCGCAGTTACCGAATCCCACAGTCCTACAGTGGGTGATTGTCCTATTGTCACAACAGAAACAGCCTTTATTTACATATCCCGCAGCACACATAGGAAGCACCTAAACTGCAGGCACCATAGAGTCTGCTAACCCTTCCCCAACACGACAGGACAACTTATTGGAGGCTAAGTGACGTTTACACTGACAGGAAACAGCTGGCGTGCTGTAACCAGTCTGGGCAGGAGTGAGTACCCGTGCCAATTACACTTCCGAGCAACAACTGGCGGTGTTTGAGCCCAGGGATGAGAAGAGAACAGGGTGGAGGCAGCAGGACTTTTTGCCGTTCACACAGCAGGGGAACAGCTGACATTACTGAACCCCAGTAACACAGGAGCAAGTGTTGACTGTGCTAACAGCACTTCCGAGCAACAACTGGCGGTGTTGGAGCCCAGGGATGAGAGGAGGACAGGGTGGAGGCAGCAGGACTTTTTGCCGCACACACATCAGGGAAACAGCTGACATTACTGAACCCCAGTAACACAGGAGCAAGTGTTAACTGTGCTAACAGCACTTCCGAGCAACAACTGGCGGTGTTGGAGCCCAGGGATGAGAGGAGAACAGAGTGGAGGCAGCAGGACTTTTTGCCGTTCACACTGCAGGGAACAGCTGACATTACTGAACCCCAGTAACACAGGAGCAAGTGTTGACTGTGCTAACAGCACTTCCAGGCAACAACTGGCGGTGTTGGAGCCCAGGGATGAGAGGAGAACAGAGTGGAGGCAGCAGGACTTTTTGCCGTTCACAACAGCAGGGGAACAGCTGACAATACTGAACCCCAGTAACACAGGAGCAAGTGTTGACTGTGCTAACATCACTTCCGAGCAACAACTGGCGGTGTTGGAGCCCAGGGATGAGAGGAGAACAGAGTGGAGGCAGCAGGACTTTTTGCCGTTCACACAGCAGGGGAACAGCTGACATTACTGAACCCCAGTAATACAGGAGAAAGTGTTGACTGTGCTAACAGCACTTCCAGGCAACAACTGGCGGTGCTGGAGCCCAGGGATGAGAGGAGAACAGAGTGGAGGCAGCAGGACTTTTTGCCGTTCAAACAGCAGGGGAACAGCTGACATTACTGAACCCCAGTAACACAGGAGCAAGTGTTGACTGTGCTAACAGAACTTCCAGGCAACAACTGGCGGTGTTGGAGCCCAGGATGAGAGGAGAACAGAGTGGAGGCAGCAGGACTTTTTGCCGTTCACACAGCAGGGGAACAGCTGACATTACTGAACCCCAGTAACACAGGAGCAAGTGTTGACTGTGCTAATAGCACTTCCAGGCAACAACTGGCGGTGTTCAAGCCCAGGGATGAGAAGAGAACAGGGTGGAGGCAGGAGAACTTTTTGCCGTTCACACAGCAGGGGAACAGCTGACATTACTGAACCCCAGTAACACAGGAGCAAGTGTTGACTGTGCTAACAGCACTTCCAGGCAACAACTGGCGGTATTGGAGCCCAGGGATGAGAGGAGAACAGAGTGGAGGCAGCAGGACTTTTTGCCGTTCACACAGCAGGGGAACAGCTGACATTACTGAACCCCAGTAACACAGGAGCAAGTGTTGACTGTGCTAACAGTACTTCCAGGCAACAACTGGCGCTGTTGGAGCCCAGGGATGAGAGGAGAACAGAGTGGAGGCAGCAGGACTTTTTGCCGTTCACACAGCAGGGGAACAGCTGACATTACTGAACCCCATTAACACAGGAGCAAGTGTTGACTGTGCTAACAGCACTTCCAGCAACAACTGGCGGTGTTCAGCCCAGGGATGAGAGAGAACAGGTGGAGGCAGGAGAACTTTTTGCCGTTCACACAGCAGGGGAACACACTGACATTACTGAACCCCAGTAACACAGGAGCAAGTGTTGACTGTGCTAACAGCACTTCCATTCAACAACTGGCGGTGTTGGAGCCCAGGGATGAGAGGAGAACAGAGTGGAGGCAGCAGGACTTTTTGCTGTTCACACAGCAGGGGAACAACTGACATTACTGAACCCCAGTAACACAGGAGCAAGTATTGACTGTGCTAACAGCACTTCCAGGCAACAACTGGCGCTGTTGGAGCCCAGGGATGAGAGGAGAACAGAGTGGAGGCAGCAGGACTTTTGCCGTTCACACAGCAGGGGAACAGCTGACATTACTGAACCCCATTAACACAGGAGCAAGTGTTGACTGTGCTAACAGCACTTCCAGGCAACAACTGGCGGTATTGGAGCCCAGGGATGAGAGGAGAACAGAATGGAGGCAGCATGACTTTTTGCCGTTCACACAGCAGGGGAACAGCTGACATTACTGAACCCCAGTAACACAGGAGCAAGTGTTGACTGTGCTAAAAGCACTTCCGAGCAACAACTGGCGGTGTTGGAGCCCAGGATCAAGGAGGATGTTTAAATACTAGATCAAGTATTTTCCTTGTTACGTGTCAATTAAAATGTCTATACTCCAAACAAGAGAAATATAACCTTTAGTACCATAAGATGATGATTTTACTTTAAAAAATGAATATAAATTAAGAATTGACAAACATAAACGCATACATTAACATGTTGAAAAGCAATGCAAACCCCCCAAAAAATAGGTTAAGTAATCTGTAGTGTTGAGCGATACTTTCCGATATCCAAAAGTATCGGAATCGGAATGGTATCGCCGATACCCAAAAAATATCGGCGATACCCGATACCGATACCGGAAATCCTATGTAAGTCTATGGGAACAAAATATCGGAATTAAAAAAAACCCCATTCTTGCCTTGTTGGTTAATTGTACATGAAGGAAAACAACAAAGAGTAATGTAGAATGTATTGGGGAAGGTTGAGGAGACATTAAAGGCATAGATTTTTAACCCAATCAAATGGAATAGCATAAATATTTTTTTTTTTAAAGATGTTCGGATTGAAGAAGAAATTGACAATGTTGTTAACGTTTTTTCTATTTTGGCAAATATGTTTATTTCACAACTTCCATGCTCTTCACCTTTTTAACTTTTGACACACTTTCTCCTTCATAATCTTCAGCAGCATCATCTTTTTCATCAAATTATTATTCATCTTCACCTTCTTTCTCTTCTTCTTAAACTTCTTGCTATTCATCTTTTTGTTAACATTACTCATATTCTTCTTATTAAACTATTATTCTTATTCATATTCTACTTCATCTTCTTCATCGTATTCTTATTTTGGACAGAGATTCCTGTACTTGTAATCTGTCAAAGTATGAATTTTTCATCCTTCCGTTCTTGCTGTCACAAAAGATTTAAATTACAACAGTATTTGTCCGTGTTCAGTTTAGCCTGCAGCAGCAGTCATTTTCCAGGGGCACCATGAGGAGGAACGGACTCACCCCCATACACTGCTTAGTCTTCTTCTGCTTATAATTTAGAGCATATATTTTGCTCTTCATTTTGGTCTTATACTTCATGTTCTTCTGCTTTTTGATCTTCTGCTTATTGTTCTTAAGTCTTTTGTTCTGTATCTTGTAGTTTGTCTTAACCTTCTTAGTCCTGTTTGGTAATCTTTTATTTCTTATTTGTGATGGTGTTTAGGCTGGTTGGCTTGATGCTCGTTGTCCTTGTGGTGGTCATCTTCTTCGGGGTGGTCATCAGGGTCGTCGTCTTCATTGTTGGAGATCCAGAGTGATTTCCCAAAAAAACATTGAAAAAATCTTCAATTTGTAAATGTAGCACAAGGTACAAGAGCCAATGCAAGTAACGAGGACC
The DNA here is from genome assembly GCA_033576555.1 of Oophaga sylvatica. Classification (NCBI taxonomy): domain Eukaryota; kingdom Metazoa; phylum Chordata; class Amphibia; order Anura; family Dendrobatidae; genus Oophaga; species Oophaga sylvatica. The sequence goes on from JARQOD010002322.1 coordinate 62,889, forward strand.
AGCTGACTGTGCTGGAACCTGGAGGGGCAGCAGAAGGAAAAGAGCCAATGGCACAACCGAGGACCAGCTGACGTTACTGGGACACGGTTACTAAGCAGGAGGTACCTGTGCTCCAAAGCACTACCAAGGACCAGCAGACGTTGCTGGAACTCGGATACCGAGATGGACGCACCTAGGCCAAAGGCACTGCGGAGAACCAGCTGACGGTACTGGAACCCGGAAGGGTAGCAGAAGGTACAAGAGCCAATGCAAGTGACGAGGACCAGCTGACTGTGCTGGAACCCGGAGGGGCAGCAGAAGGAAATTAGCCAATGGCACAACCGAGGACCAGCTGACGTTACTGGGACACGGTTACTAAGCAGGAGGTACCTGTGCTCCAAAGCACTACCAAGGACCAGCAGACGTTGCTGGAACTCGGATACCGAGATGGAGGCACCTAGGCCAAAGGCACTGCGGAGAACCAGCTGACGGTACTGGAACCCGGACGGGTAGCAGAAGGTACCCATGGAAATTTAAGTTGACAGGCCGCGAGCCGGCCGCAGTTACCGAATCCTACAGTACTACAGTGGGTGATTGTCCTATTGTCACAACGGAAACAGCCTTTATTTGCATATCCCGCAGCACACATAGGAAGCACCTAAACTCCAGGCACCATAGAGTCGGCTAACCCGACTGCAACACGACAGGACAACTTATTGGAGGCTAAGTGACGTTTACACTGACAGGAAACAGATGGCGTGCTGTAACCAGTCTGGGCAGGAGTGAGTACCCGTGCCAATGACACTTCCGAGCAACAACTGTCGGTGTTGGAGCCCAGGGATGAGAAGAGAACAGGGTGGAGGCAGCAGGACTTTTTGCCGTTCACACAGCAGGGGAACAGCTGACATTACTGAACCCCAATAACACAGGAGCAAGTGTTCACTGTGCTAACAGCACTTCCGAGCAACAACTGGCATTGTTGTAGCCCAGGCATGAGAAGACAACAGGGTGGAGGCAGCAGGACTGTTTGCCGTACACACAGCAGGGGAACAGCTGACATTACTGAACCCCAATAACACAGGAGCAAGTGTTCACTGTGCTAACAGCACTTCCGAGCAACAACTGGCGGTGTTGTAGCCCAGGCATGAGAAGACAACAGGGTGGAGGCAGCAGGACTGTTTGCCGTACACACAGCAGGGGAACAGCTGACATTACTGAACCCCAGTAACACAGGAGCAAGTGTTCACTGTGCTAACAGCACTTCCGAGCAACAACTGGCGGTGTTGTAGCCCAGGCATGAGAAGACAACAGGGTGGAGGCAGCAGGACTGTTTGTCGTACACACAGCAGGGGAACAGCTGACATTACTGAACCCCAGTAAAACAGGAGCAAGTGTTCACTGTGCTAACAGCACTTCTGAGCAACAACTGGCGGTGTTGTAGCCCCGGCATGAGAAGACAACAGGGTGGAGGCAGCAGGACTGTTTGCCGTACACACAGCAGGGGAACAGCTGACATTACTGAACCCCAATAACACAGGAGCAAGTGTTGACTGTGCTAACAGCACTTACGAGCAACAACTGGCGGTGTTGTAGCCCAGGCATGAGAAGACAACAGGGTGGAGGCAGCAGGACTGTTTGCCGTACACACAGCAGGGGAACAGCTGACATTACTGAACCCCATAACACAGGAGCAAGTGTTCACTGTGCTAACAGCACTTCCGAGCAACAACTGGCGGTGTTGTAGCCCAGGCATGAGAAGACAACAGGGTGGAGGCAGCAGGACTGTTTGCCGTACACACAGCAGGGGAACAGCTGACATTACTGAACCCCAATAACACAGGAGCAAGTGTTCACTGTGCTAACAGCACTTCCGAGCAACAACTGGCGGTGTTGGAGCCCAGGGTCAAGGAGGATGTTTAAATACTAGATCAAGTATTTTCCTGTTTACGTGTCAATTAAAAATGTCTATACTCCAAACAAGAGAAATATAACCTTTAGTACCATAAGATGATGATTTTACTTAAAAAAATATATGTAAATTAATAATTTACAAACATAAACGCATACATTAACATGTTGAAAAGCAATGCAAACCACAATTAAAATAGCTTAAATAATCTGCTATACGGTTTAAAATAAAAGCATACAAGTACATATCAGAATCCATTAATGATGGCTAAGTAACAGTATGTACACCATTTCTATTGTGTAGACAATGAATGGCTGACTTAAAAACATAATCAGCATTACAAGTTATCTTTGACATTCATAAAAGTTTACATTTGGTGAATAATATCACTAAAAAGTTTTTAAAAATATCTCAAATTTCCATCATGTAATACTGATAATATGTGCCAATCATTTATATTAACAAACAAAAACTTTAAAAAGTGCATAGTGCATAGTCAAAACACCTATTTATGCCTGACTGTGGACTTGCAAGCATGACAACGGATAGATAAGGTATAATATAGATGAGACTGCATAGCCACAGATGTTGAATGGCGATGTAATACTGTACATCAATAAAGTGTGCGTTACTACTACATCCTTTTTTTATATAGCTTTATAAAAGGTTACGTGCATGTATGGTTGCGCCTTTGTTTGGACGCACAGACTGGCTTCCTGCTGTGACTCGTTGGGTACTGGAGCGTCTGTGCGTCTTATGACGCAGACTAACATTCACGGTGCGCATCGTTTATCATCGCAAGTGTACCGACAACACAAAGGCGTTGTCATGACTGCTTTACTCAGTAAACATGCACCTATGATGAAACATACATGCATGTGCCCTATTACATAACAAGCTACAAGAAAAACGAGTGTGAGGTGTGACACAGCTGTTTTGTTAAGGTACAGTATTATATCGACATTGTACAGGTGTCGCTATTCAGTCTGATAAATAGATATCATTCACCTATTCTATCAGTTGTCGTTCTTTCAGCACCACTTACAGGTATATATTTTGCTATTGTGACTATGCACTATTGACTTTAACAAGGTAATGCATTATTTTTGTTAGCGATTATCATGTTTACATGAAGGACCTTTATGATATGGGCTGTTAACTTTCTAATTAAATATGTATTTTTTAAAATGACACAAATATAATTAATGTTGAAGAGGACTATTCCTACATGCATTGTTTGCACAATATTACAGGTGTACATCACGTCCCTTAATCAACATTGGATTATTATATTTACTTGTATGCTTTTATTTCAAAGCCAAGAACACTGAAGTCTAACCTTCGCACTGCAGCTGTTGTCAAAGTTCAACCCACATTATGCACTTCCAACATTGCAGCATTTGAGTCATGATGTGAGTTGGATTTGTCTAAGCTATGGAGTGACAAGGTTGACCATCAGTATCCTATAGCATAAGTAGGCTTTTGTGTTAGCATTTGTTTTCGACATGTGCATATCTGAAATAATATGTCACAATTATTTTGTTACAGATTTGTGACAAAGACTAATCATTTTATGGTTTTAAAGCTGACGTTTCAAATGTTTACAGCTTAGAAATCAGGGTGTAGCCTCATATCTATGTGTAGCACTAGACACTTTGACATGTCATGCTTTTTTCACCATGTGTAGGTAGCTAGCAGTAATTTTTGCCAGACACACAGCAGGGGAACAGCAGGCGTTACTGAACCCCACAAACACATCAGCGATTGTTTTCATCTGTGCATCTAACACTTCTGAGCAGCAACTGGCGGTGTTGAAGCCCAGGGTCAAGGAGGGTGTAGGCAGAGGCCTTGTATGAGATGTTTGAAGTTGAAGTTGTAGTTAGCAGCAGTAATTTTTGCCAGACACACAGCAGGGAAACAGCAGGCGTTACTGAACCCCACAAACACATCAGCGATTGTTTTCATCTGTGCATCTAACACTTCTGAGCAGCAACTGGCGGTGTTGAAGCCCAGGGTCAAGGAGGGTGTAGGCAGAGGCCTTGTATGAGATGTTTGAAGTTGAAGTTGTAGTTAGCAGCAGTAATTTTTGCCAGACACACAGCAGGGGAACAGCAGGCGTTACTGAACCCCACAAACACATCAGCGATTGTTTTCATCTGTGCATCTAACACTTCTGAGCAGCAACTGGCGGTGTTGAAGCCCAGGGTCAAGGAGGGTGTAGGCATAAAATATTGAGTTATTGCCTTGTTACGTGGCCATTGCAAATGTATGTACTTCAAACAAAAATAAATGAAGTTTTACTAGGACAATAAAATGATGAATTTCAAGTCCAAGAATAGAAAAATATTTAGACTTGAGAGTCCTCAGTGGTTGATACCGTTTAATGGCTAACTGAAAAGATGGTAACAAATTCCAAGCTTTCGAGACTACTCAGGTCTCTTCATCAGGCTAAGACTAAAACAAAAAATGAAGAATCACATATTTCTACACACAACAGGACACAGGAATAGGTAAGACAAGTGAGGGAGGGACAAGTGAGGGGAGACCGGCCAAAAAATGAGAACAAGGATGAATTATCAGCGCCACACAATAAGAGAAAAAATAATGGATTTACCTGTGGCAAAACACTTTTGTATGCCCGGTCATAGCATGATGGATATGGAATTACTGGTATTAAAATATAACGTCAAATATGAGAAAGATACAAAGGTTTCAGAATATAAGCTCATCATGACCTTTGACACTCTTAGTGATGGAATGAATAGATCACACGGATTTATGTCATTCTATATCAATTAAGGAATCTGCGTCTCTGCCCTTCCAGGGGCATGAAAACAGAAAACCAGACCCCAATCAGAGGGCAATAAAACTTTCTATCCTTATCTAGGAACTGTTCCAATATTTATGTTCATCCCTCTGTCATAATGACAGTTCTGCTACACGTGACTTACTTGTCTTACCTATTGCACTATTCCTGTGTCCTGTTGTGTATAGAAATATGTGATGCTTCATTTTTTGTTTTAGTCTTTGCCTGATGAAGAGACGTGAGTAGCCTCGAAAGCTTGCAATTTGTTACCATCTTTTCAGTTATCCATTAAAAGGTATCAACCACTGCGGACTCTCAAGTCTAAATATTTGTCTATCTACTGGCTAACACGGTACGAAGATACACATGTTTCCTAACTTCAAGAATAAAAATAAAGACCCTGCAAACATGGGCGTACCCAGGATCAAAACTAGGGGGGGGCAGCACCTGTATACGTCACCAGCCAGCCCCAGCACCTGTATACGTCACCAGCCAGCCCCAGCACCTGTATACGTCACCAGCCAGCCCCAGCAGCACCTGTATACGTCACCAGCCAGCCCCAGCAGCACCTGTATACGTCACCAGCCAGCCCCAGCACCTGTATACGTCACCAGCCAGCCCCAGCAGCACCTGTATACGTCACCAGCCAACCCCAGCAGCAGCTGTATACGTCACCAGCCAGCCCCAGCACCTGTATACGTCACCAGCCAGCCCCAGCAGCACCTGTATACGTTACCAGCCAGCCCCAGCAGCAGCTGTATACGTCACCAGCCAGCCCCAGCAGCACCTGTATACGTCATCAGCCAGCCCCAGCACCTGTATACGTCACCAGCCAGCCCCAGCAGCACCTGTATACGTCACCAGCCAACCCCAGCAGCAGCTGTATACGTCACCAGCCAGCCCCAGCACCTGTATACATCACCAGCCAGCCCCAGCAGCACCTGTATACGTCACCAGCCAGCCCCAGCAGCACCTGTATACGTCACCAGCCAGCCCCAGCACCTGTATACGTCACCAGCCAGCCCCAGCACCTGTATACATCACCAGCCAGCCCCAGCAGCACCTGTATACGTCACCAGCCAGCCCCAGCACCTGTATACGTCACCAACCTCAGCTTTCAGCGTGGTGGAGGAGTCACACCGGGCTCTGCCTCTCTGCTGTGCCGCCGCAGCTGATAATACAGGCCAGCCGCCAGGGCCTGCCGAGTCGCCGACCGCCGCCGGTGTCAGCCACCACCACTGTCTGCCTGGTAGGGTGGGAGCTGCTGGCTGCTGCAGCCAATTGCTGAAGGGGCGAGAGAGCAGCAGAGCGCGCTCTCTCCGCCCACAAAGAACGTCCTGACGTAAACGTCAGGACGTTCTAACTTCTTAACGGAGGCCCCTGCCTTATCCAGGGCCGACCCTGTCTGTGTCACTGTGCGTGCGTCGCACTCGCCGGCGCAGACAGCCAGGCGGCCCAGAAAGCACCTTTTAAAGGGCCGGCGCCGCGGCCTAGCGGTCCGCCGCCCGCGGGCTGATGTTGATGCCTGATGCCTCCCCTGCTCCTAGGGGGGCACTTGCCCCCTCCTGCCCCACAGTGGGTACGCCCATGCCTGCAAATATAAACGCATATATGCACATGCCAACAAGAAATGGAACAACACACCACCCAAAAAATTGGTTACAAAATATAGTGTTGTAAATTTAAGAATAAAAGTCCATTTTTGTATTTATGAATAATGCTTAAGGAACGCTATGTTAAACCATAACATAGTGAAGACAATGGATTTTGTAATAGTCACTCATCATCATCATTGCAATTTATATGTGACAGTCACAGACATTTCAATTATTTAAGTTAATAAAATCGTTACTTTGTACAGCATGTATGACATGTCCAGCATGGACTCATCAATGTGATGATGACGCAATAATGTACGATAAAAAAATAACCATTTAAAAAAACATTATGCATTGTCACAATGTAAGTGTGTGCCTGCAAGTGTAGGTGAAACAAAGGCTACGGATAGCAAAGGTATATTCTATGTCTGTATCAGACACTGGACAGCCTCTGATGGGTAATGGCGATGTTATACTGTACGTCAATAAAGTCTGCGGCTGCAATCATGCATTTTTTGCTTGTACAGTGTTGAAGAGGGTAAAAGCATGTCTGGTTGCGCAAGGCTTTATCCGTCAACACTACCTTCCTACTGTCACGCGTAGGGTAGGGTAGCGTGTGTCAATTAGATGACTCTATAAAATGTGACGTTACGCAGCGTTATTGTGCCCTAGGGACGCCAAAAATACGACAGCAGTAATCATTTACTGTCTAATACTCCACCTATGACCAACAAAAAAAGCACGTTCCCTCTTTAACAATCTACAAGACTAACAAGCATAATGGTTGACGCTGACTTTATTGAGGTACAGTATTACATCGACATTGTCCATGAGTAACTATGCACTGTGATACCTATATACCATTATTAATTTATATATGTTATGCTTGTTTCAACAGCACTTGCAGGTATAACTACCTATTGTCAGTATGCATGATGCACTTTCTAGATGTAATAATTTATTATTGCACATTATTACCAGGTTTAGATGCTGGCCATTTCATATATGGTGTGTGAAGTTACAGTTGGCATCAGTATGTGTATTTTATTATGTCTGTCATAAATAAAACTCGTGATGATGATGATGAGGATTTTATGATTCGTACATCCATTGACTGCATTATCTTACAGGTACAGATAAAGTTCCTTAAAAAGCATTAATTGATAAGTATGAAATGTACTTTTATGCATTAATTTCAAAAAGTGAACACTATGTTTTAGTTTTTGTTACCATTTCTAATAGACATGTGCAGATATGCGCTGTGATGACAAATTATTATTTGTCCATATTTGTTATAAAAATTTATCATTCTAGGCCTGGAAAACTTCACAATTTCCTGTTTTAAGCATAACAATCAGGGTGACCGCTCTTCCCTATTTGGAGCATGTTCCACATGGGTTTTTCGGTTCATGTGTAGGGAACAGGAGACTTCTTGCCGGCCACACAGCAGGGGAACAGCTGGCGTTACTGAACCCCACTAACACTATAGCTTGTGTATTGGTCTGTGGACACGACACTTCTGAGCAGCAACTGGCAGTGTTGTAGCCCAGGGAGTAGAGTTCAGGTGGTAGAAAGATGAACATAACAGGAGACATGGATAACGTTGCAAACCAGTTATTTAATCTGAAAACGGACAGACAAATTCTGGCGAGATCCATGCCTTGTTCATTTTCAGAAAAGTAAGCCGGTCTACATTATCGGAGGATAGTCGCATGTGACGGTCTGTTAGTACACCACCTGCAGCACTAAAGACGCGCTCCGATAATACACTGGCAGCAGGGCAAGCCAGCACCTCCAATGCATACTGGCTAAGCTCTGGCCATGTATCCAGCTTAGAGACCCAAAACTTGAATGGGGAAGAGCCATCTGGGAGTACACTGAGAGGGAAAGACATGTAGTCTGTCACCATCTTACGGAAACGTTGCCTCCTGCTGACTGGAGCCGTCTCGGATGGTGTAGACATTTGTGGCGCTGCCACAAAACTTCGCCACATTTGGAACATACTGGTCTTGCCCTGTGCAGAGGCGCTGCTTGTGCTCCCTCTTGTTGCAGAGCTGTCTCCACTGCCTCGACGCACAGAGCTGCTTTGTAAAGCAGTAGCAGCAGCAGTGCTCTGGGCTGGAATGGAGAACATTATGGATTGCACCAGTGTGTCTTGGTACTCCCGCATTTTACGCTCTCGGTTCAACGGTGTGATGAGGCTTTGTAAGTTGTCCCGGTAGCGAGGGTCTAGGAGGGTGTACACCCAATAATCAGACGTGGTGAGAATGTGGGCGATGCGGCGGTCGTTTCTCAGGCACTGCAGCATGAAATCAACCATGTGCTACAGACTCCCAACTGGCCAAGAAACGCTGTTCCCTGCAAGAGGCGTCATCTCTGCCTGCTCTGCATCACCCCACCCTCGCTCTACATACTGACTAGAGCGTTGTGTACCTCCCTCTGGAGCGATGTCTTCCTCCTCCATTGACTCCTCCTCATCCTCCTCACAAAGTGAGCCCTGCCCAGCCCTTTGTGAGGAACCACGTTGCGCTGACTGTCCAGAAGGTGATGGAATTTGTGACTCCTCATCCTCCACCTCTTCCAAAACCTCATCCCTTAGTGCTTGCAGTGTTTTTTGAAGCAGGCAGATAAGGGGGACAGTCAGGCTGACTAGTGCATCATCTGCACTCGCCATCCGCGTTGACTCATCAAACGCACGCAAAACGTGGCAGATGTCCTTCATAGAGGCCCACTCAGTAGTGGTGAAGTGTGAACGGCGCAAATTGCGAGTTGATTGCGCCTGATGCAGCTGATACTCCATTACTGCTGGCTGCTGCTCACACAACCGCTCCAACATATGTAACATGGAATTCCACCTGCTGGGTACGTCACATATGATGCGATGTTCAGGAAGGCGAAATCTGTGTTGCAGAGCTGCAATGCGCGATCTGGCCATGCTGGAACGTCGCAAGTGAGCGCACTCTAGGCGGACCTTGTGCAGCAGTGCATCAAGATCCGGATAGTCCCTCAAAAAACTCTGCACGACCAAGTTGAGCACATGTGCCAGACATGGTATGTGAGTGAGGTTGCCAAGGCCCAGAGCTGCCACCAGATTTCGGCCATTGTCACACACTACCAAGCTTGGCTGGAGATTCGCTGGCAAAAACCACACGTCGCTCTCCTGCTTGATGGCATTCCAGAGCTCCTGCGCTGTGTGGCTTCGATTCCCCATGGGAATTAATTTCAGGACGGCCTGTTGACGTTTGGCCACGGCTGTGCTCATATCGGTCGCAACAGGTAAGCGTTCACGGGTCCATGTGGAGGTAGACCGTGACGGCTCCTGCAGCGATGATTCTGAGGAACTGGAGTAGGAGGAGGAGTCAATGTGGACAGACTGGATTCCTGCAATCCTTGGAGTTGGCAGAACACTTACAGCGCCACTCGCAAGATCTGTACCTGGCTCCACAACATTGACCCAATGGGCAGTGAGGGAAAGGTATCGTCCCTGGCCATGGGTACTGGTCCACGCATCGGTGGTCAGGTGGACCTTGCTACTGACGGCGTTTAGTAGCGCATGTTTAATTTTTCCCTCAACATGCTTTTGCAGACCAGGGACGGCTTGCCTGCTGAAATAAAATCGGCTGGGCACATTGTATTGTGGGACTGCCAATGCCATTAAGTTACGGAAACTGTCAGTCTCCACCAGCCTGAATGACAGCATTTCAAGGGACAGTAGTTTTGCAATGCCAGCATTCAGAGCCTGTGCTCGTGGATGGTTTGCCGAGTATGGCCGTCTTTTATCCCATGCCTGTGCTACCGATGGCTGTTTTGTGGCCTGGGAGTGTGAGGATGACAGGGAACTTGCAGCTGTGGGTGGAATAACACTGGGTCTCTGGACAACAGTGACAGAGGTTCTTCCATGGCGATCCTGTGAGGAAGCCGAACCAGCTGTGTGTGAGCTGGAGGAAGAGGCTCCAACACGAGCTGAAGATGTAGGTGCTACTGTAGGTTGGCCTACATCTCCAGTGTGTCTTTGTAACTGAACCACGTGCTTTGACCGCACATGTTTCCACATATTTGTGGTATTAAGGTTACTGACACTTTTACCTCTTTTTACTTTTTGATTACACAGCTTGCATTTGACATAGCAAATATCATCTGCAAGTGTGTCAAAAAAGGACCATGCAGTGCAAGTCCTGGGAGCGCCCGTTTTGGCTGTTGGAAGAGAACTGCTCCGAACGGGTGCCAAACTGGAGGCTACAGGCAACCGAGTCTGCAGCCTACCTCTCCCTACTGTTTGTACCGTTGGGGCAATCTCTTCCTCAGAGCTGCTACCACCACCTTCCTGTTCCTCACGCCATGTTGGGTCTTGGACCTCATCATCTCCACTACCCTCTTCCAACACCTGCTGCTGTTGGGTGGTCTGGCCAGCACCATGCTCAACAGAAACTGGCATCTGAGTCTCATCATCATCAGATGCGTTCTGCGGTGTGCTGACCATCGGCACTGGCTCACCCGCCTCTTCACATTCAGAGAGACACAGCTGTTGCGCACACTGCATACTACCTCTTCTTCACATTCCAGAATGCTGCTTGGCTGGGCCCCTGTTTGCAAGCCAACAGATTCTGAGAACAGAAGCAGAGACTCAGCTGGCTCCTTTACAGAGCTCTCTGAATGCCTGGGCAATTTGGCAGGCGGTGAAGAGACAGATGGTTGTTCAACAGTGCTGTGGTCCTGAGAGGAGGTGGAAGCAATTGAAGTCGATGCATTGGCTGCCATCCAACCAACAACGGCTTCAATTTGTTCTTCCCGCAGCAGGGGGGTACGCCGAGCTCCTACAAAAGTGCGCATAAATGAACGCTGACGGGGAAAACTGGTGGATGCTGTGTCACTGGGTGCGGCAGCAGCCACAGAATCCCCACGTCCTCTCCCTGCTGAAACTCCACGGCCACGACCACGTGCCTTACTCCCTGCCTTCTTCATCTTGGTAGATTGATAAAGAAAGTCAGAAAAGTTATAAGGCCTAAGTTTGGTTATTCCTCAGAGAATGCAGTGAACACTGCAGACAACTGTTCAGTAGCTGTGAAAGGCCCCTTTGTGTACTTCTATAGTGTTTGCAACCAATGTATTGTATACGGATGGAAGCGCGTCACACTAATAGATTTGATTTTTTTCAAATATAATGGAGCAGCACCAATTTGAGAAAAATGTGAAGGATGAGGCAGTGACACACGCTCAGCAGACTACAACCAGCAGTGGTTGAAGAACTAACTGGAGCGTAATCTGCACTCAAAAAATGAAAAGCTCACAGACTACAGTGAACACTGCACACAACTGTTCACTATCTGTGAAAGGCCCCTTTGTGTACTTCTATAGTGTTTGCAACCAATGTATTGTATACGGATGGAAGCGCGTCACACTAATAGATTAGATTTTTTTCAAATATAATGGAGCAGCACCAATTTGAGAAAAATGTGAAGGATGAGGCAGTGACACACGCTCAGCAGACTACAACCAGCAGTGGTTGAAGAACTAACTGGAGCGTAATCTGCACTCAAAAAATGAAAAGCTCACAGACTACAGTGAACACTGCACACAACTGTTCACTATCTGTGAAAGGCCCCTTTGTGTAATTCTATAGTGTTTGCAACCAATGTATTGTATACGGATGGAAGCGCATCACACTAATAGATTAGATTTTTTTAAAATATAATGGAGCAGCACCAATTTGAGAAAAATGTCAAGGATGAGGCAGTGACACACGCTCAGCAGACTACAACCAGCAGTGGTTGAAGAACTAACTGGAGCGTAATCTGCAGTCAAAAAATGAAAAGCTCACAGACTACAGTGAACACTGCACACAACTGTTCACTATCTGTGAAAGGCTCCTTTCTGTACTTCTATAGTGTTTGCAACCAATGTATTGTATACGGATGGAAGCGCGTCACACTAATAGATTAGATTTTTTTAAAATATAATGGAGCAGCACCAATTTGAGAAAAATGTGAAGGATGAGGCAGTGACACACGGTCAGCAGACTACAACCAGCAGTGGTTGAAGAACTAACTGGAGCGTAATCTGCACTCAAAAAATGAAAAGCTCACAGACTACAGTGAACACTGCATACAACTGTTCACTATCTGTGAAAGGCTCCTTTCTGTACTTCTATAGTGTTTGCAACCAATGTATTGGATACGGATGGAAGCACGTCACACTAAAAGATCACTGTTAATTTCTATTGAATGGAGCTGCACCAATTCCACAAAATAAAATAAAAATAAGAGTCAGTGAGTGACACGTGCAGATGCCTACAAACAGCGGTGGATGCAGAGCAAACTGCAGCGTCACCTGCACTCTCACACACACACCTTGCACAGAGATGTTAAAACAAAACTGCAAGGCAAAAGGAAGCTTTACACAGCGGTTGGTAAAATAGCCTGCCTAAAGCACAGTACACAAAATCGCAATCTCTAACTGTCCCTCAGAGTCAGCAGAGCAGCGTTCTGTCCCTAACTGAGTTCACAGCACAGTGACGCTAAAATGGCGGCGGAGCCTTTTATAGTGCATTCTGACATCATTTCAGCAGCCAATCACAGCCATGCCATTAGTTAACATGACCGCAGCAGTACAGGATGTGCCCACACTTCGTAGGATTCCTCATTGGCTGACTAAAATCACAGTGCCTCTCAAAGAATTATGGGAACTTCCGATTCCGGTATACGATATAGGAAAAATATCGGAACTAAGTATCGGAATTCCGATACAGCGAATATCGGCCGATACCCGATACTTGCGGTATCGGAATGCTCAACACTAGTAATCTGCTATACGGTTTTAAATAAAAGCATACAAGTACATATCAGAATCCATTAATGATGGATAAGTAACAGTATGTACACCATTTTTATTGTATAGACAATGAATGTCTGACTTCAAAACATAATCAGCATTACAAGTTATCTGTGACATTCATAAAACTTTACATTTGCAGAATAATATCACTAAACAGTTTATAAAAATATATATAAATTTCCATCATGTAATACTGATAATATGTGCCAATCATTTATATTAACAAACATAACCTTTAAAAAGTGCATAGTGCAGAGTGAAAACAGATATTTATGCCTGACTGTGGACTTGCAAGCATGACAAGGGATAGATAAGGTATATATAGATGAGACTGCATAGCCACAGATGGTCAATGGCGATGTAATACTGTACCTCAATAAACTGTGCGTCATTACTACATCCTTTTTTTTATATAGCTTTATAAACAGGGTACGTGCATGTATGCTTGCGCCTTTGTTTGGACGCACAGACTGCCTTCCTGTTGTGACGCGTTGGGTAGTGGAGCGTCTGTGCGTCTTATGACGCAGACTAACATTCACGTTGCGCATCGTTCATCATCGCAAGCGTACCGACAACACAAAGGCGTTGTCATGACTGCTTTACTCAGTAAACATGCACCTATGATGAAACATACACGCATGTGCCCTATTACATAAGAAGCTGCAAGAAAAACGCGTGTGAGGTGTGACACAGCTGTTTTGTTAAGGTACAGTATTATATCGACATTGTACAGGTGTCGCTATTCAGTATGATAACTACATATCATTCACCTTTTCTATCAGTTGTCTTTGTTTCAGCACCACTTGCTGGTATATATTTTGCTATTGTGACTATGCACTATTGACTTTAACAAGGTAATGCAGGATTTTTTTTTAACGATTATCATGTTTACATGATGGACCTTTATGATATGGGCTGTTAACTTTCTAATTCAATATGTATTTTTGAAAATGACACAAATATAAGTAATGTTGAAGAGGACTATTACTACATGCATTGTTTGCACAATATTACAGGTGTACATCACATCCCTTAATCAACATTGGATTATTATATTTACAAGTATGCTTTTATTTAAAAGCCAAGAACACTGAAGTCTAACCTTCTCACTGCAGCTGTTGTCAAAGTTCAACCCACATTATGCACTTCCAACATTGCAGCATTTGAGTCATGATGTGAGTTGGATTTGTCTAAGCTATGGAGTGACAAGGTTGACCATCAGTATCCTATAACATAAGTAGGCTTTTGTGTTAGCATTTGTGTTCGACATGTGCATATCTGCAATAAGATGTCACAATTATTTTGTTACAGATTTCTGACAAAGACTAATTATTTTATGGTTTTAAAGCTGACGTTTCACTTGTTTACAGCTTATAAATCAGGGTGTAGCCTCATATCTATGTGTAGCACTAGCCACTTTGACATGTCATGTTTTTTCACCATGTGTAGGTAGCTAGCAGTAATTTTTGCCGGACACACAGCTGGGGAACAGCAGGCGTTACTGAACCCCACAAACACATCAGCGATTGTTTTCATGTGTGCATCCAACACTTCTGAGCAGCAACTGGCGGTGTTGAAGCCCAAGGTCAAGGAGGGTGTAGGCAGAGGCCTAGTATGAGATGTTTGAATTTTAATTTGTAGTTAGCAGCAGTAATTTTTGCCAGACACACAGCAGGGGAACAGCAGGCGTTACTGAACCCCACAAACACATCAGCGATTGTTTTCATCTGTGCATCCAACACTTCTGAGCAGCAACTGGCGGTGTTGAAGCCCAGGGTCAAGGAGGGTGTAGGCAGAGGCCTAGTATGAGATGTTTGAATTTTAATTTGTAGTTAGCAGCAGTAATTTTTGCCAGACACACAGCAGGGGAACAGCAGGCATTACTGAACCCCACAAACACATCAGCGATTGTTTTCATCTGTGCATCCAACACTTCTGAGCAGCAACTGGCGGTGTTGAAGCCCAGGGTCAAGGAGGGTTTTGAAATAAAATATTCAGTTATTGCCTTGTTACGTGGCCATTGCAAATGTATGTACTTCAAACAAGAATAAATGATGTTTTACTAGGACAATAAAATGATGAATTTCAATTCCAAGAATAGAAAAATATTTAGACTTGAGAAGTTGAGAGTCCTCAGTGGTTGATACCTTTTAATGGCTAACTCAAAAGATGGTAACAAATTCCAATCTTTCGAGACTACTCAGGTCTCTTCATCAGGCAAACACTAAAACAAAAACTGAAGAATCACATATTTATATACACAACAGGACACTGGAATAGTGCAATAGGTAAGACAAGTGACGTGAAGCAGAACTGTCATTATGGCAGAGGGATGAACATAAATATTGGAACAGTTCATAGATAAGGAGAGAAATTTTTATTGCCCTCTGATTGGGGTCTGGTGTTGTGTTTTTATGCCCCTAGAAGGTCAAGATGCAATTCCCTTTAATTTTAAAAAAATTAAAAGAATCCGGTGTATATTCATTCCACCTAAGGTGTCAAGGTCTCAGAGCTTTAAAATTTCCCCAACATTTCATCTTTTCATTTGGAAGTTAGATTTTTAAAACAAGTAATTCCCCTACCTCTGCTTGACCGGGGTAAACTTGTTTTTCCAAGCTAAATTTCCCTTCTTTTTTTTTCTTATTGGTGGCGAGAGGAATTCATCCTTTTTTCTCAGTTTTTGACGGGCTCCCCCCCCTACAACCCCAGTTGGGGCTTTGAAAAATAAATTTTTTACACCACTTTTGATGTGATGCAGCTGAAAAATACCTGGTCTTTTGTCCTGATGGGAGTTGGGAATCTTTATTTGTCCGTGGCATTTTGTCACGGGTTTTTCTTTTTCTTGTTTCAAGGAAAAGGTCTGCAGGTTGGGGGGACGGGGCTTTGACAATGGCTTCTTAGATTTGGGGGCTGCCCAAAAACCAAATAGTGGGGGGGGGCCCCAGAAAGACCCTTTTTCAACCCCGGGTACCATCCAAAAGAATTGAAAACCCAAATTTTTAAAAGCCACCAGAATATCAAAGGGAACACTTACATTAAGGCAAGAAAAAAAAAAGGGTCCTCTAGTGGTCCCTACAATCCAAATCTGGGGTGCTAAGGGGGGCTACACGTAAAAAAAACCTTTATACAAAAAAATGGCCGATTACAACATTTTTCCCAACCCCCACTACTGTTTTTTTAGGAGCCCCCAAATCAAGAAGCCCCTTGTCAAAAGTCCCCCTCCTCCCCCCAGCTGCGGAACCCTTTTCCCGAAACAATAAGAAAAAGTAAAACCCGTGTTAAATGACCAGGGCAAAAAAAGACCCCAATTCCCTCAGGCTACAAAATCCAGGTCTTTCGCTGCATCCATTATGTGGTGCACCAAATTTATGTATAAAAAACCAACTGGCGGTCTCTATTGGGGGACACCGGGGAAAAATGAGAAAAAGGTTAATTCTATCGCCCCAAAAAAAGAGAAAAAATTATGGGTTTCCTTTTCCCAAAAAAATTTTTTTCCCCGGCATAGCATGATGGATATGGAATTATGGATTAAAATCTAACTTTAAATTGAGAAAAAAGAAAGGTTTGGGGTAAAGCTCATGATGACCCTTTTAATTGTGTGGAATGAATATATACACGGATTCTGTCTTCTATATCAATTAAGGAAACTGCGTTCTGACCTTTGGGGCTAAAACACAACACCAGACCCAATCAAGGGGAATAAAAAATTTCC
>JARQOD010002323.1:0-79714 GCA_033576555.1 Oophaga sylvatica
GATCAATCTATATGTGCAGTATATATGTGTAGCCCAGTTACGCAGGCACACATAAAAATCCAGGAGAGTGCACAGGAAGGTAACAGCAAAAGCTTGATATATATGCACTTCACTCACACTTTTAGACACACCCATCAGGGGTACAAGAGGAAGTGACACTTAGCAATCACAGTTCAGTCAGTTTCCAGTCTTCGGACAGTGCAGTTCAGTCCAGTGGAGTCTGGACTTGGAGAGAGAGAAGGGAGGACTGGATCCTCGCAGAGCTAACGTAGCTCACCTGACAAGCAAGTGGAGGCTAGTACGGGTGAAGTGGATCATCCTAGCCTAGTCAGAGCTACCCTTAATCAGTACCTCAACAGAAGCTGGAGGGAGGAGGATACTGAGAGCTGCTCGGCGAGCTCTAGAAGAAAGCTGACATTACCATCGAAGTTACAATTGCTTGTGCTAAGAGCGAGAGCAGGGCGAAGGGCAGTGGAGAAGATAGAGAAGTGCTTTAGGTATTGGATTGCCTGCACTAAATTGCCGGACACCGGAGTCCGAGGCGTTGCTACAGTTTCAAGCTTAGTAACAAGATTACCGGAGGCGTCTGGACTACAGGTCGCAGGGAGCAGCCCTAAGTGTCAATACGTAACCGGAGTCAGGTGGAACAGGGACTTTGAGTCAAGTGCACGACAAAAGTAAGGACTTAGTTTCATCACTTAGAAGGCTCCACCACAACGTTGGCCGGGCAGTACAGCTATAGAGAAAGCTGGAGTTTCAGAGTTAACTTCGCTTCAGGCAAGTTGGACTCACATGTACATTGACGTTAAGGAGGCCTCTAACCTGCTCAGCTGTTACCGGAATGTGCACTCTCCACCCCGACCAGCTCCCCGGGATCTGCTTGAACCATCATCAGTAAAAGGTATGAAAAGGAACTACCTTGTGTGTGACTGAATTCTTACTACACCCTGCATCATCATCATCACCATAGACTTCCAGGGACCCGTCTCGCCTGTGGGAGACTTACCACCCAGCTGCCCCATAACATCCCCTGTGAAAGTCCTCATAGCAGCGCTGGTACAATTACCAGAAACCACAGGTGGCGTCACGAACTACCTATCCTAATAATCCCCTGTAAATATTCCCCATTGCACGACCGCCAGGGCCACGGACCGAGCCACCGCTACCAGTGACAACTCCCATAGATTTCCATGGGCTCGGCTCCGAGTACCCCATAGCCCTGGTATCCACAATTGTGGTGCGTGGTCGGAACAACTTTTTGGCGTCACGAACAGGATCCGAAGCTTGCAGTTGTGAGTCCTGTGTGCCTATATTGACTGTTTGTGCGGAAAAGACTGTTTGCTGTGTTGGCGCCATAATACCGCCATCTTTAGCGCAATATTCGCGCCCTCAGGCGCTGGTGAAGAAGGGGGGCGTACCTGTAAAAGCGCGCTGTTGCCTGGCTCCGCCCCCAGCTCTGACGCGGCAGCAGGTCCTGTGAAACAGGAAGTGAACGCTCTGACATCACAGTCCAGCGACGAAGGTCCTGTCTCCACCGCTGTGCCTGCTACGAAGGTCCGGTCTCCACCGCTGTGCCTGCGACGCTGCAGCCTGCAAAAGAGGTAGGCTCAGATTAACCAAGGGGGCACCAATATGTCGCAGCAACCGGCAGACGGAGCGGCCCCCGCCGGAGGCCCCAATAGCCCACCGCTTGGCGTCGTACCGCAGGATGGGGGTGCAGGCCCCTCACCTGGCCCGGTGGTCCCGCTAATGCCGCTAACCCTCCCATACATGCCTGGAGCGAAGTGGCTCCCCCAGTACAGCGGCGAGCCAGACACCCTGCCAGGATTTAAACGGAAAATATGTAGTATTTTGGATATGTATTCAATGACTGAAAAGCAAAAAGCTGCTGTGGTAATAGGACAGTTAGCTGGTGCGGCTGAGAGAGAAGTAGAGACTTGGCCCATTGCAGCCCAGGAGTCGGTACCTGCGATACTCTTAAAGCTACAGGCCATCTTCGAGGACCACACAGAAACGGATCTCCGGATGGCATTTTATCAGTGCTTCCAGGGACCGGGTGACAGTATTAGGGACTACGCCTGCCGACTACAGGGGGCCCTGCGAGCTCTCAAACAGGCTAACCCCACAAGTCCCATTGATGAGAGCCAAATGTTAAAAGAGCAATTCGTGCGGGGACTGAGGTCTCCAGAGGAAGGCAGGACTGTAAACTGGTGGTCTTTGGATCATCCAGATGCCACTTTTGATGCTCTAAAGGACATGGCAATAAAGGGACTGCGACCCCTGGAAAAGCCTGAAGTGGCAAATCAGTATCACCCGGGTGAAGCCACCTCTTAAGCCGGCAGTACCCACCTTTTCTCCGCAGGTGGCGGAAGCTAAAATGCAGGTGGCGCCCCCTAGTGAGTTGGAATGTCTGCGCTCAGAAGTGCGCCAGCTGACTAAGAACTTGGCCACTGTAATGGAGGCCCTGCAACTGCGGAAAGAGGAAGGAGGGAAGATCCAACTAGCCGACTGTCCGGAGGATGTCCCTTGGATGAACCGGAGGAAATGGAGGACGTCGCCACACCAGAGGAGGACCACGCCACCCCCAGGAGCGACTCCGGAGCAACACCATCCTCGCCGGGAGATCGTCTGCTACCGCTGCAACCAAAAAGGTCATATGGCTCAGCAATGTCCTTTAAACGAGCCGATCCTGGGTCAGAGGGCCAACACCCAGGAGTAGATTCATCAGGCCCCTTGGACTGGAACCGCAGGTTCGTGGGTGGACGGCCCTACCTGTCCATGATTCTGGACGGGATTGCAATCCCTGCACTGCTGGACACGGGTGTGTAGCCCTGGTATGTAAGGCACACATTATCCGGGAGGATGCGTGGAAAGGTAATGGTTTAATGCTTGATATGCATTCACTCACTCATCACACCTAGACACACCCACAGAGTATATAAGGTAGTGTCAGGCAGCAGCTGGGGAGTCTAGCTCGGGTGGCTCAGGAGTGAGTCATCCCATCAGGAAGTCTGTCTAGTCTGGACTTGGAGGGAGGAAGAAGTTCAGTTCAGTCCAGGTGTCAGATCCTGTCAGCAGTGAAGCAGTTCAGAAAGTGGAGGCTAGTACGGATGAGATAGTATCCTAGCCTAGTCAGAGCTGTTCCTGACCCTGAAGCGAGAGACAATATTGAGGAGGAAGAGTTTTGCAGCAGTACTTCAGTCGCCTGTCCCAAGGACAGTGAAGTTCAGATGATGTGTTCCTGAACTGGGAGAAAACTGGGAATCTGTCAGCGAGCTCTAAGAAAGGTCAGAAGAAAGGACTGTGACTATTTGGATGAGAGTGCTTATGTTGAGAGCGCGAGCAGGGCGAAGGGCGCAGTGGAGAGGAATTATAGAGGTGCCTTGGACATTGGATTGTCAGCACTATTCACCGGTCACTGGGGACCGAGGTGTTGCTACTGCTTCAAGCGTAGTGATAGAACAACCGGAGGTTCGCTGGACTTCAGGTCTCAGGAACAAGCCCTAGCGTCGGTACGTAACAGGGGTCAGGGAGAGTGGGAACTCTGAGTTCTGCAGGACAACAGTAAGCAACCAGCTCTCTCAAAGGAAGGCTCCGACCACCATGCTGACCGGGCAGTGCAGCTACGGAATTGGCTGGAGTTTTTGAGTGAACTTGGCTTCATGCAAGTTGGACTCGTTACATGGAAAGTTAAGGAGGCCTCTAACCTGCTCAGCCGTTGCCTTGAAACGCATCCTCCATCCACCCCGACAGCTTCCCGGGACCTGCCTTATCATCTTGGAAGGTAAAAGGTATGGAAAGAAGCTTTAATGTGTGAGACTGTGTCATTTAACTGCACACCTTCACGACATCATAATCACTATGGACCCTGAGGGAAGAGTCCCACCTGTAGGGGACCCGACATCTAGCTGCCACACCATCCCCTCAGAGATCTACAGCGGCGCTGGTCTTAGTGATCAGAAAACTACAGGTGGCGTCACGAACTGTTATATACCAGTCCCCTGTAAATAATCCCCCCCAACATACGCCTGACCGCCAGGGCCACAGACCGAGCCACCGCTGCCTGTGACAACCCCATAGACTTCCATGGGCTCGGCTCTGAGTACCCCATTGCCCTGGTAACCCACAATTGTGGTGCGGGTCACGACAACTTGGCGTCACGAACAGGATGAGAAACTCGCAAAATTGCGAGCCCTGTGTGCCTGTGAACTGTTTTGTGGAAAAGGACTGTTTGCACTTTTGGCGCCAAATATCGCCATCTTTGTCGCCATATTCGCGCCCTGAGGCGCTGGAGAAGAAGGTGGGCGTGGATTCGTGGGCGTGTGCCCCCCTAAGGCGCGAAGAAAATGCCTGCCCTCTCAAAGTGCTATTACAATATACGGTCCTGCCCTACTGCAAAAGAAATACGCCTCCTCTTCATCCCCAATCCAAGGAGGAGGAGACGCAAAGCCCGCCTCCACGGAGAGAACCAGTGTGTTCCTAAAAGTAACCAGGAGATGTTTTGGAACATGATGGAGGCAGGACGTGTGCAGCCGAGCAGGGAAGCGGTGGAAGGCAGGCCCTGTTCCCCAGCCAAGCTGCCACTGGAACCGGAGCCATCTGTGGTCCGGCACCTGCAGCAAACCTTGCTGGAGGTTGGAGAAGAAAACGCTAGGTTAAAGAAAATGATCCTGCAACAACCTGGCATGGAGGAGATTGAGAGACGCCGGCGTACCCAGATACAGCGGCGGCTGTGGGACGCGGTGTTCTCTCCCTTCGACGACACTCTGCCATTTGAATTGCCCAAACTTCTGCTGCCCAAGGCTAAGGAGCAACCGGAGGCTACCCCCAAAAGGACCGACCCTGATCCCACCGATGGAGCGGTGGAGGCGAAGGAGGTTGAGGAGGTCCAGCCAGTACCGGAACGCCCGCCCGGCCAGGAGGCCGCAGCAGATGATTGTTCCCCGGAAGGGACACCGGAGGGATCTTGCCCGTCGTTACCTGAAATTAACTGGGACGCGATGGAGCGTCTTGATGACGTCGCGTACGCCGGAGTGTGGGAAAGCGAGTGGCAACAACGACAGGAGGAGGAACGGGAGATCAAGCGCAACAGACAGCAGCAGCATGAGGAGCTGATTGCCGACAAGGAGACTGTCCGTCGCGACAAAGGTACCTTACGGGAACCGCGGCGACAGGGGAGTGTTACGGAGTTCCAGCTCCGCAAGGGCTGGGGCTTCATCCGTGAACCGGGCCTCTACCGGGGATCTTTGTCAGCCGTAGGGACGTGGAATCCCACCTACCGCAAGGCCATCCCGGAAGGGACCTGTATAACGGGGACATAGTCACTTACACAAGGCACTGGGGCCTGAAGGGGTGGTATGCCCTTAATGTGGAAATCGTCCGTGACCCCGTCCCTGAAGCTGGTAACGTCACCATTGCCGGCGCGTCACAGTCCCGAGCTCCCGCTGCACCAGGCCGTGCCCCTGCATCGCCCCCTGAATATTCCTCTCTACCGGTACCTCACATTAGATCGCAACCCGCGACCCCGTCTAGATCGCTATCTGCACCGCCGGACATAGCGGTATCAGCAGCAACGCAGTCCGCGTCTGGTAATAAAGAGACACCCGTTGCGCCCCTAGTGGTTCATATTAGGACTGTTGCAACTCAGACCCTGATCGCAGCACATGACCTATTCGTTATGCATCCAAAGGAGCATTGTGTTGTTTCTGCACCCGGTGTGGAAAATGTAGTAGAAAGCAAATAAAAAGTAAATATCGGTAGGACCCAGTCAAGGGTTTACCACAACTAAGAATTGCAATGTATAAAGTTGAGAATTTTTGTGAAGTTACACTTTATTGATAAGTCTAGGAATGTTTACATGATTACTGAATGTATGAGAAATAATTGAGAGATAATTGTGTTTTCTATAATAAATAGAATACCCGGCTGGGTACTAGATACAGAAGTTGATAAAGAGTTTTGAAAAGTGAATATTGATGATGAAGATTTTTTGCACTTTACAGAGTTTTACTGTCTTATTGAAAATGTGAAATTACTTGAAAATATTTTACTATGCCAAAGAACTGGTGGCTATGGACACTTTTAGCCCAAAAACTGTATCCTGTAAATAGTTGCACTTTGTGCCCTATCTTGGTTTTACAATAAAACCACAGCACAACTACCTCTGAACATAAAACCCGTGTGGTGTGGCACTGAGCGAGGTCTGCAGCCAGATGTCCTGCAGCCCACCCAGGACCCACGTTGAAGGTTTGGTGCGGGTCCTTCACAAGAATACTGTTTGATATGACATATTTATTGAAAGTATGTTTTTGTATTTTTCTATGTCCATTGTACATAATGCAACGTTTAAGAATTTCTCACCTCCCTGCTGGGAAGAGTTTGATGTTAAATGTTTAAATGCAAAACAAAACTTCTTTCTTTGTCTATTTCACAGCCCGGGAGTGCTGTATTTTACCAAGGGGGAATGTGTAGCCCTGGTATGTAAGGCACACATTATCCGGGAGGATGCGTGGAAAGGTAATGGTTTAATGCTTGATATGCATTCACTCACTCATCACACCTAGACACACCCACAGAGTATATAAGGTAGTGTCAGGCAGCAGCTGGGGAGTCTAGCTCGGGTGGCTCAGGAGTGAGTCATCCCATCAGGAAGTCTGTCTAGTCTGGACTTGGAGGGAGGAAGAAGTTCAGTTCAGTCCAGGTGTCAGATCCTGTCAGCAGTGAAGCAGTTCAGAAAGTGGAGGCTAGTACGGATGAGATAGTATCCTAGCCTAGTCAGAGCTGTTCCTGACCCTGAAGCGAGAGACAATATTGAGGAGGAAGAGTTTTGCAGCAGTACTTCAGTCGCCTGTCCCAAGGACAGTGAAGTTCAGATGATGTGTTCCTGAACTGGGAGAAAACTGGGAATCTGTCAGCGAGCTCTAAGAAAGGTCAGAAGAAAGGACTGTGACTATTTGGATGAGAGTGCTTATGTTGAGACGCGAGCAGGGCGAAGGGCGCAGTGGAGAGGAATTATAGAGGTGCCTTGGACATTGGATTGTCAGCACTATTCACCGGTCACTGGGGACCGAGGTGTTGCTACTGCTTCAAGCGTAGTGATAGAACAACCGGAGGTTCGCTGGACTTCAGGTCTCAGGAACAAGCCCTTAGCGTCGGTACGTAACAGGGGTCAGGGAGAGTGGGAACTCTGAGTTCTGCAGGACAACAGTAAGCAACCAGCTCTCTCAAAGGAAGGCTCCGACCACCATGCTGACCGGGCAGTGCAGCTACGGAATTGGCTGGAGTTTTTGAGTGAACTTGGCTTCATGCAAGTTGGACTCGTTACATGGAAAGTTAAGGAGGCCTCTAACCTGCTCAGCCATTGCCTTGAAACGCATCCTCCATCCACCCCGACAGCTTCCCGGGACCTGCCTTATCATCTTGGAAGGTAAAAGGTATGGAAAGAAGCTTTAATGTGTGAGACTGTGTCATTTAACTGCACACCTTCACGACATCATAATCACTATGGACCCTGAGGGAAGAGTCCCACCTGTAGGGGACCCGACATCTAGCTGCCACACCATCCCCTCAGAGATCTACAGCGGCGCTGGTCTTAGTGATCAGAAAACTACAGGTGGCGTCACGAACTGTTATATACCAGTCCCCTGTAAATAATCCCCCCCAACATACGCCTGACCGCCAGGGCCACAGACCGAGCCACCGCTGCCTGTGACAACCCCATAGACTTCCATGGGCTCGGCTCTGAGTACCCCATTGCCCTGGTAACCCACAATTGTGGTGCGGGTCACGACACGGGATCTCAGGTGACCATCATACCTGACGTCCTTTACAATAAATTTTGGTCCATGGACAGCCTCCAGCCCCGAGCCCTGACTTGACAGTGTACGCTACCAATGGTCTCCCTGTTGAAGTAATTGGAGCCAAAAACGTAAATGTAAAAGTGGGCAGGGTGGAGCTGAAGGATCAGGGACTCCTAGTAGTCAGGACTGTAAATGAGGGAAAATGGTCTAAATGTGATACTAGGTACTAACATTATTAGTAACTGTCTGGGAGAAGTTGTGTTTTTGCTCCAACAGCTCGCTGAAGTTGCCAAGCCAAAGCAGAAGGGAGTGATCCAGAGGGAGATCCGGGCCCTGATGTGCCAGCAGCAAGCGAACCTTACAGATGGTGAAATCGGTAATGTACGGGTCACAGACTCGAATCCCATTGTAATACCCCCAATGAGTGAAATGTTAATATGGTGTAGAGCAGCCATGGGTCTGAGGGGACAGAACTACCAAGCAGTAGTAGAACCCCATCGCTCAGAACACAGAACTACACTCATGATTGCTAGAGGGGTAGTGGAAGTAGTAAATGGGAGAGTACCAGTACGACTTCTCAACTGGGGGGACGATGAAGTAAATTTACCACGTTATGCTACAGTTGCTAAATTACATGCCGTAGATAATAATTCTATCCTCACAACCGAGTCCTTAGCCTCCCGCCCAGGGCCGGATTAAGAACATGATGGGCCTGGAGCTGAAGGGGCGGGGCAAGGGGTGGGGCCAAACACGGCAATTCACAAAGGCCAAAAATGTAACGTAAAAGATATAAACAAAGTAAATATATGATACATGCCTAATATAAATACAGTGGATATAGAAAGTCTGTTATGGTTATCGCGCTGATAGTAACTTATGAGGCAAATAAGCAGGGTTATTCACTGAACGTTAAACTGTGTTTTATTGTAAATAAAGCTATAGAACAAAGTAAATATAAATATATGATACATGCCTAATATAAATACAGTGGATATAAAGTATGTTATGGTTATTACGCACGCTGATAGTAACTTATGAGGCAAATAAATACAGATTAAAATCCACAATCCAGGCACAATCTACACGTGCGGACATTGACTATGTGGGTAAATACAGATAATAATCCACAATCCAGGGACTAACAAGCAGCTGGTGGATCACAATCCCCAATCAACCTCCATATTAATGGCAATGGTCCAAGTAATGAGATTATGCGCCGGACAGGTGTGACAATCATCCGCTGCAGCAGTCACTGTCAGAACTCCTAGCATGATGGTGGCCACCATGCCAGAACTTCAGACAGTAGCCACTGATTGGCCACCTGTCTGTATATATGTCAGCAGCACATCTACATATAACATTAATACCTGCGTATATACCAGTACCACGGCTATATATACCAGTTCTGTGTCTGTATGTATGTCAGCAGCCCATCTATAACATTAGTACCTGCCTATATACCAGTATCACAGCCATATATACCAGTACTGTGTGTGTATATATGTCAGCAGCACATCTATGTATAACATTAGTACCTGCTTATATACCAGTACCACAGCTATACATAGCAATAACATGTCTGTATATATGTCAGCAGCACAAGATGTATTATAACATTAGTACCTGCTCCACAGGAACACACAACTCACACCTCAGTTTGACCTCCTCTATAGCAGTTTTTCTCAACCTTCTCAGCCTCAGGGCACCCTGGGAAAAAATTAAAGTCCGGCCGATCAGACAAGAATTTGGACAGTCTAAACGGCCCTTAATACTGCCACACATAGCCCTCTTATAGTGCCACACATAGCCATCTCAATAATACTGCCATACATAGCCACATTAGTAATATTGCGTCAGAGAGGCCCCATACACATATATGGCAACATTGAGAGGCCCATTCTAGTATATGGTGGATATAGAAAGTCTGTTATGGTTATCACGCTGATAGTAACTTATGAGGCAAATAAACAGGGTTATTCACTGAACGCTAAACTGTGTTTTATCGTAAATAAATCAAACTGGTAGAAGAAAATTAAACTACACATTCACTTTTCGTGCTTTTTTGCTTGCAAATTCCTCAATTGCAGAATCAAGATTAAGCTCATTCAGCAATCTATTTTCAATACATAACAGAGAGAGGGCATTTAAACACTCCCATTCTAGTATATGGTGCAGCATTGAATGTCCCATAGTAATATAGGGCAACATTGAGAGGCCCATTCTAGTATATAACGCAGCATTGAGAGGCCCATAGTAATATAGGGCGACATTGAGAGGCCCATTCTAGTATATAGCGCAGCATTGAATGGCCCATAGTATATATAATGCAGCATTGAATGGCCCATAGTATATATAATGCAGCATTGAATGGCCCATAGTATATATAATGCAGCATTGAATGGCCCATATAGTATATATAATGCAGCATTGCATGGCCCATAGTATATATAGCGCAGCATTGAATGGCCCATAGTATATAAATGCAGCATTGAGAGGCCCATATAGCGCAGCATTGCATGGCCCATAGTATATATAGCGCAGCATTGAATGGCCCATAGTATATATAATGCAGCATTGAGAGGCCCATATAGCGCAGCATTGCATGGCCCATAGTATATATAATGCAGCATTGAGAGGCCCATATAGCGCAGCATTGCATGGCCCATAGTATATATAATGCAGCATTGAATGGCCCATAGTATATATAGCGCAGCATTGCATGGCCCATAGTATATATAGCGCAGCATTGCATGGCCCATAGTAATATATAGGGCAGCATTGAGAGGCCCATTCTAGTATATAGCGCAGCATTGCATGGCCCATAGTATATATAGCGCAGCATTGCATGGCCCATAGTATATATAATGCAGCATTGAATGGCCCATAGTATATATAGCGCAGCATTGCATGGCCCATAGTATATATAATGCAGCATTGAATGGCCCATAGTATATATAGCGCAGCATTGCATGGCCCATAGTATATATAGCGCAGCATTGCATGGCCCATAGTAATATAGGGCAGCATTGAGAGGCCCATTCTAGTATATAGCGCAGCATTGCATGGCCCATAGTATATATAGCGCAGCATTGCATGGCCCATAGTATATATAATGCAGCATTGAATGGCCCATAGTATATATAGCGCAGCATTGCATGGCCCATAGTATATATAATGCAGCATTGAATGGCCCATAGTATATATAGCGCAGCATTGCATGGCCCATAGTATATATAGCGCAGCATTGCATGGCCCATAGTATATATAATGCAGCATTGAATGGCCCATAGTATATATAGCGCAGCATTGAATGGCCCATAGTATATATAGCGCAGCATTGCATGGCCCATAGTATATATAATGCAGCATTGAATGGCCCATAGTATATATAATGCAGCATTGAATGGCCCATAGTATATATAATGCAGCATTGAATGGCCCATAGTTGCGCAGCATTGAGAGGCCCATAGTATATATAATGCAGCATTGAGAGGCCCATATAGCGCAGCATTGAATGGCCCATAGTATATATAATGCAGCATTGAGAGGGCCTCTAAATGCTGCACTATATATACTATGGGCCATTCAATGCTGCCCTATATATACTATGGGCCATTCAATGCTGCGCTATATACTAGAATGGGCCTCTCAATGCTGCATTATATATACTATGGGCCATTCAATGCTGCGCTATATACTAGAATGGGCCTCTCAATGCTGCCCTATATTACTATGGGCCATTCAATGCTGCGCTATATACTAGAATGGGCCTCTCAATGCTGCCCTATATTACTATGCGCCATTCAATGCTACTGATGGAATTTGTCAGAAACCACACACTTTATAACACAAACCTGTGCAGAGACTTCAGGATTCTCCATCTGCTTTCACTGTAATATGGCTGGGATTCTTGTAACAGCACACACACCTCTGCCTGCCTGTCTCTAACTCTCTCCTCCAGACAGGGACCGTCACTACAACGTGACACTGAACACAGGGCAGGATGCCAATAGGCAAAGCTGTAAGAAGACAGTGCATGGATGAGGACAAGTGAAAGGTGAGCTGTGACTGGCTGCTCTGTGGTCACATGTTCTGCCTTCATTTACATCCTGCTTCTGGATTGGGTGAATGAGATAACACTGTGCTGCTCCCGACTCCTCTCCTATAGTACTTTCAGCACCAGGTTTCCTCTCTCCCCCTCCAGCACACAGTCTCTCCTGGCTCCTCACCTCCCCCTCCATCACCAGGCTGACTCAGCAGCACAGGGAAGGGAGGAGAGCAGAGAGCCACTAGATAACAAGCGGCTGGCTGGGCCGGGGGATGGGCCTATCTCTAACAAGGGGCCTGGAGCTGCAGCTCCATCAGCCCCTACGTTAATCCGGCCCTGCTCCCGCCAGCCAGCGGAGGATAATGATCCGGCAACCCCGGTAGCAGACTGGTGTCAGCAGCTCCATATAGGGACAGACACCACTTCCGTCCACCAGAAACAGGGGGTACTACGGGTGGTACAAGAGTACGCACAAGTATTTAGCAAGCACCCACTTGATTTTGGGACCATTAAGGGAGTACAGCATCATATCCCTACAGGCAGTCATCCTCCCATCAAAGAGCGGTACAGGCCCATACCTCCAGCCCATTATCAGAAAGCTAAGGAAATGCTGCATGACATGAAGAAAGCCGGGGTGATAAGGGATAGTTGTAGCCCCTGGGCAGCACCTCTGGTTCTAGTGAAGAAAAAGGATGGTAGCATGCGAATGTGTGTAGACTATAGGCAAGTAAATCGTATAACACATAAAGATGCATACCCATTACCACGTATAGAGGAATCCTTAGCTGCTCTGAAAACGGCTAACTACTTTTCTACCCTCGACCTTACTAGTGGGTACTGGCAAGTGGCTGTGGCTGAGGAGGACCGGGAGAAAACTGCTTTCACCACCCCAATGGGACTCTGCGAGTTCGATAGGATGCCGTTTGGTCTCAGCAGTGCCCCAGGAACATTCCAAAGGGTGATGGAGAGCTGTCTGGGACATCTCAACTTCGAAACTGTGCTGCTGTACTTGGACAACGTAATTGTGTACTCTAAGACATATGAAGATCATCTGAAGCACCTGGCGGAGGTATTTGAGTCATTGTCCAAGTTTGGGATGAAACTAAAGCCCTCTAAATGCCACCTGCTCAAACGGAAGGTACAGTACTTGGGACACATTGTCAGTTCCGAAGGAGTAGCGCCGGACCCGAGAAGGTCACAGCTATTCAGAAATGGCCGGAGCCGAAGAACTTAAAAGAGGTGCATCAGTTCCTGGATTAACAGGTTACTACAGGAGGTTTGTAAAAGATTACACTAAGAAAGCGGCACCTTTGCAGGACCTCCTGGTAGGACAACCTCTTAAGAGCAGAAACCTTCCATTCAATTGGGGAAAAGAACAAGCTGAGGCATTCAAAGAGATGAAAGAGATCCTTACCGGCGATGAAATCTTAGCCTACCCAGATTACAGCCAACCGTTCCTGCTATACACAGATGCCAGTAACGAAGGATTAGGAGCGGTCCTCAGTCAGAAGCAGAACGGCCAAGAAAAAGTCATTGCATATGCCAGCAGAAAACTCAGGCCAACTGAGAGGAATCCGGAAAACTATAGCAGCTTCAAACTGGAGTTCCTGGCGCTGGTCTGGGCCATTACCGAAAGATTTAAACATTACCTTGCCTCCAACCGGTTCACTGCGTTTACAGACAACAACCCCTTGACGCATCTGGAAACAGCCAAGCTGGGAGCCATGGAGCAACGTTGGATGGCTCGGTTATCAAACTACCAGTTTATCATCAAATACAGAGCGGGCCGTAAAAATGCTAACGCGGACGCCTTGTCCAGAATGCCGCATGAATCTGACACGGAGGAAGAGTCAGACGATCTGGAAGAAATCGAGCTACCTGCGTTCCACCGAAATGGGATGGTCCAAGAGCAACGAGTCTACAGGAAGCGGTGTGGTGAGATGTTGAACCCTTTACCTCATCACAGCTGGAAGGAGACTCAGGACAGCGATCCCGTGGTCAGCCGTATCAAGGAGTTGATAAAACAGGAAGGTTCCTCCTTGGAGAAAGATGCATCCATGCCAGCAAAGCTCCTGTGGAACGAGAGAAGCCGGTTGTTCATATACCGTGAGAAGTTGTGCAGGAGATACGTCGACCCAAGGACCCATGAGATGGTTTGGCAAATAGTGGTCCCGAGAGCAGACATCCAAATGGTGCTGGAAGCATACCACGATCAAGCAGGACACTTTGGCTGGAGAAAGCTGGAGACCCTGTTGAGGTGCCGGTTCTACTGGGTAGGGATGCGCAGCTCCATTGAGAAGTGGTGCCGGAACTGTGGACCCTGTGGCCTCAGGCGAAAAGACTACAGTAGCCAGAAGGCACCCTTGCAGCCTATCCGGACGACTCGTCCCTTGGAGATCGTGGCATTGGATCACGTCAAGTTGTCCCCAAGCAGGTCAGGATACACATATGCCTGACCATGGTGGATCCATATTCCCGGTTTCGGGTGGTCGCCCTGTCAAAGATATGACAGCAGAGACAGCAGCAAGAACCTTCCAAGCAAGTTTCTGCAGACCACACGGATATCCAGAGCAGGTACTGACTGATCGAGGTCCGCCTTTGAAGCTGAACTGTTTCAGGAATTTTGTCAATGTATGGATGTAAAAAGATCAGAACGACACCATACCACCCTCAGACCAACGGCCTTTGTGAAAAAATGAATCACATTGTCATCAACTTACTGAAAACTGTACCGCTGGAAGAAAGAAATCGGTGGCCAGACTTGTTACCTGACCTGGTCGACTTGTACAACCATATCCCAGTAAGTTCCACCAACTGCACTCCAGCCTACCTTATGAGAACAAGGCCGGGAAAGGGCTGCCTATGGACTTAGAACTCGGTGTGGTAGAACCAGAGGCTGATAACAATGCTGAAGATTGGGACACAAATCGACAAGAACAGTACAAGAGAGTACAAGCCTGCGTAGAAGACAGTCTCAATAGAGTAAGAGAAAACAAGAGGAGAACTATAACAAAAATGCTCCCGCTAAGCCTTTAATGCTGGAGAGATGGGCTCAAAAGGAAAAGAAGAACACACAAGTTGGATGATCAGTGGGAACAGGAGCCATATGTCGTGCAAAATTCCAATTTCGATAACAGCAAGGTCTGTACCATTAGCAAGGATGGAGGAAAAAACGACGGCAACTGTGTCTAGAGATCATTTGAAGTTGTGTCCTGGCCCATTGAAGCTCCGTGAAGAAAACCCTGTTGTTCATCAAGAAGAGAGTGCTGAAGCGGTCATACACACGGATTTGGGAGATTTACCTGCAGATTGGCCCAGATTAGGAGACGCTGTAATTATTCCTGTGCTGCAGTTTTATCAACCGCAAGAGGAGTCTCTACAACCGGTCATACCAATTGTGCCAGTAGAGCCAGTTCCAGAAGAACTGTTCCGGCAGACCCTCAACCGTTAGAACCCAAGAAGCGGACCCGCAGGAAGCAGCGCCACAAGAAGTGGAATCCCTTGGTGAAGCGGGTGAAGCAGTACCCCGCCGTCCAGTTCACTAGCACGCTTGCCAGATCCATAGAAAGGTTGAGAAGTATTATAGTTTGCCGTTACGCAGAACAGAAGGTTAGAGAATACCATACCTGACGCTACCCCACATAGGTCAGAACGTATTACTAAAGGTAAACTACCTATTCGCTATCAGGAGTAGTCCTAATAGACTAGTTAGCAAGACCCAGATAGGGTTTATTGCATCTGAAAAATTGTATAAAGTTTGAAAAAAAAAAAAAAAGTATTAATGTAATTATTTGAAATGTGTTTTAACCATGCCAATGGACTGCGTGGCTGTGGACTATGCCAGCCCAAAAACTTTCACTTGTACATAATTGCGCTACGGTGCATTATCTTGGTTTGACACGAAACCATTACTATCAACCTCTGAAGAAAAACCCGTATGTGGGCCTAGAGTGAGGTCTGCAGTCAGAAGTCCTGCAGCCCACCCAGGGACCCCGTGGGAGGTTTTTGGTGCGGGTCCTCCACAAGTAAACTTGTATATATGAAAATGTCTTGATATTTTGATACTTTTGTATTTTCCTACTGTACAAATTGTAACGTTCAAGAATTCGTACCTCCCCGGGTGGGAAGAGTTATAATGTTTAATGTTAATGCAAACAAAAAATGTTCTTTTTGTCTTTTACAGCCCGGGAGTGCTGTGTTTTACCAAGGGGGATGTGTAGCCCTGCTACGCAGGCACACATAAAAATCCAGGAGAGTGCACAGGAAGGTAACAGCAAAAGCTTGATATATATGCACTTCACTCACACTTTTAGACACACCCATCAGGGGGACAAGAGGAAGTGACACTTAGCAATCACAGTTCAGTCATTTCCTTCTTCGGACAGTGCAGTTCAGTCCAGTGGAGTCTGGACTTGGAGAGAGAGAAGGGGGACTGGATCCTCGCAGAGCTAAGTAGCTCACCTGACAAGCAAGTGGAGGCTAGTACGGGTGAAGTGGGTCAACCTAGCCTAGTCAGAGCTACCCTTAATCAGTACCTCAACAGAAGCTGGAGGAGGAGGATACTGAGAGTGCTCGCGAGCTCTAGAAGAAAAACTGACATTACCATCGAAGTTACAATTGCTTGTGCTAAGAGCGAGGCAGGGCGAAGGGCAGTGGAGAAGATAGAGAAGTGCTTTAGGTATTGGATTGCCTGCACTAAATTGCCGACACCGGAGTCCGAGGCGTTGCTAACAGTTTCAAGCTTAGTAACAAGTTACCAGGCGTCTGGACTACAGGTCGCAGGGAGCAGCCCTAAGTGTCAATACGTAACCGAGCAGGTGGAACAGGGACTTGAGTCAAGTGCACACAAAAGTAAGGACTTAGTTTCATCACTTAGAAGGCTCCACCACAACGTTGGGCCGGCAGTACAGCTATAGAGAAAGCTGGAGTTTCAGAGTTTAAATTCGCTTCAGGCAAGTTGGACTCACATGTACATTGGGAAGTTAAGGGGGCCTCTAACCTCTCAGCTTTTTACCGAATGTGCACTCTCCACCCCGACACCCCCCCGGATCTGCTTGAACCATCATCAGTAAAAGGTATGAAAAGGAACTACCTTGGTGTGACTGAATTCTTACTACACCCTGCATCATCATCATCACCATAGACTTCCAGGGACCCGTCTCGCCTGGGAGACTTACCACCCAGCTGCCCCATAACATCCCCTGTGAAAGTCCTCATAAGCAGCGCTGGTACAATTACCAAAACCACAGGTGGCGTCACGAACTACCTATCCTAATAATCCCCTGTAAATATTCCCCATTGCACACCGCCAGGGCCACGGACCGAGCCACCGCTACCAGTGACAACTCCCATAGATTTCCATGGGCTCGGCTCCGAGTACCCCATAGCCCTGGTATCCACAATTGTGGTGCATGGTCGGAACATATACACTGTGACCAGTACAGCCCTCCGCACCGATGTGGCCCGCGTGTCAGATCCACTATGGTAATGTCACAGTATAAACCTTTCTATTGTGAGAGAGTGTGAATTAATCATGATCTGAAGAACTTCCACAAGAATTCCTGTCTTGGTGGAGACCTAAAAATCTGTTTGTTTCACCAGGTCTACAATAATCAATGAGTAAAACCTGAACTGGTCCAATCGCTTCAGTCATCCCTCGGCTACCTGGTCCTCCAGGATTTTCTCCTAAGGCCGGAGTCAGACACAACGAATAAAAATACGGTCCGTATTTTACGGTTGTAATACGTAGAAATGTGCCTAAACAGTGATCCGTATGTATCCAATTGTAATGCGAGGCTGCGTTTTTGCGCATCTAAGCATCCGTGTGACATCCGTTTTGCATCCGTATGGCGAATTTTCTCGCCGGCTTGCAAAATGGACATATAATGGATCCCCAATGAAGGTTTTAAACCACAAACGAAAGAATAGATATATACACATAGATTACATATATATACATGTCATTGAGAATATATATATATATATATATATATATATTTATAGTTCATAGAGTTCTACATAGTATAATACCGCTAAATCAATTGCCGGCTTCCGTAAAATCATTGCAAAACCCGACATGAAATGACACATATTTTACATACATAAACCCATTTCATTTCATTTAGTTTTTATATGTTTTTGACTAATAATTAGATTAGTGTGTGTTTGAAAATTTGGGACATGTAGGTGTTAAATTAATGTATCAATCTATTAGATGCGCCTTTTCTTGCACTTAGCCTCTCAATTCCATTGCCTTTAGCGGTGGCTCATGTTAATAAAGGGTTAATGTCACCTTGCTATTGAAAGGTGACATTAATCCGAGTTCATAATGGAGAGGTGTCAAGTAGACAACTATCCATTATTAATCATATAGTAGTAAAGGGTTAAAAAAGACACACTCATTAATTAAAAATTATTTTAATGAAAAATTTACACAAATTTTTTTGACCAAATTTATTATGCTGCTAAGCCATCTGAATCCCTTGTTCTCCTTAACAAAAAAAATAAAATAAAAAAAACCAACAATATCCATACCTCTCCGCCGTTCAGTCAGGTCCCCCGCTGCAATCCATCACAAGGGGTTTAACTAGTTTACAACAGGGACCGGTGCTAATGCTACCGCCCGGCTGTAAACCACTGCAGAATGAATGAACTCATGTCTGCGCAGACGCCCCGGCTGACCATAGTTGAACTGATTAACGGGGAAAGTTTCTGAACTTTTTCCCACGCTGTCAGATCACCTCAGTCACTTGAGACTCCGCCAGCCTCACTGACGTCAGCGAGGCTGCGCGGAATTCCTTGGCTGACCTGAAGTGAACTAGATATCAAGAATGAATATGATGGCACCTGCTGGGAGAAGGAGACCTCACAGGATCAGTTCCGTAGAGATGTGACAAATTGACACAGTATTGGCTTCAAGTACAAAAATTTTCTCTCCAACAGTAAAGCCCAACTTTTTCTACCTTCGCACACATTTCAAGCCACAGACAGGCAAAACTGAGTAAAAGGGGTGGGTGTCAGACATGTTAGGTGAGGAAGAACCAGGATCACTCTAAACCAAGAGAGTAAAAAAAAATATAAGGCAGAACTTCTACAGAAAACTTTTTTCCAGACTCCAAAAAGTCAAAAAGAAAGCTTTAACAGTTTATTTGGAGCAAACAGAAGTCACAAAGTAAGGAGCAGCAGTGACATAGGACCATTGAGGAGCATCTGTCCTGTCTTTACCATCGCATGAAGAGGCATAAATGAACTCTGGTTGTCTTGGAAATGTCCAAAAGGGTGACTTCCATTTTGGAAAAATTTTTCTCTTCTACACCCTTTACCTATGCAGAGATATCAGCACTAATCTCTGGGGCTGGAGTCATTTTCAGTTTCGTTACAGCACCCCCGCAGGATAAATGAAGTATTTCATATTTTTTATTGAAATGAATGGGCTGTAGGTACCGGGTCCTCCAAAGAATGAGAGCTTTTCTTACATCCTTCTAGATTCCCTCTTTATTATTCCTTTTAAACCCCTGAATTTACTCGCTAACCCTCCCAGAACTTAGGGGTTAATTAAATAGTTTATGAAGCGGAGAATCGCTGCCGCCCGCGGTTGGTGACTTCCATGCACATGAGATATCACAGGGGTGGGTTTCGCAAACTCTTTAATGTAACGTGTAAAAAGTTTTCTTGCTGGAAATGAATATTTCGGCCTCTGGTGTTTATAGCTGTGACCGAGTAGAAATGTTCTGTCCTTCTTTTTGCTTTTTATTGCAGCAATTAGCAAATTTCAGTGATGTGCACAAGGCGGCAATCACCGAACAACTCACGCGGGCCCGCATTACATCAAATAGAGACCTGGGTCAAAGGAAAATACAATTTGTCCTCTCGCTTCTGATCAGCTGTTCTTGTGATGCACATAATGTGAGCACATAAACCGCCATATAGAGCCAGGATAATAATGCCATACCAGCCCACATATTATAACCCATAAAGTGCAAATAACAGTGCAATATACTGTAAACCCCACAATATCACCATATAGAGCCAGGATAATAATGCCATATACAGCCACATATTATTACCGAACAGGGCTGAAATAATTGTGCAATATACTGTAAAGCCCACATGATAGCTCCATAGAGCCAGGATAATAATGCCACATACAGCCCAATATTATTACCAAACATGCGAAATAATAGTGCAATATACTGTAAAGCCCACATGATAGCTCCATATAGACCAGGATAATAATGCCACATACAGCCCACATATTATTACCAAACAGTGCTGAAATATAGTGCAATATACTGTAAAGCCCACATGATAGCTCCATATAGAGCCAGGATAATAATGCCACATACAGCCCACATATATTACCAAACAGTGCTGAATAAAAGTGCAATATACTGTAAAGCCCACATGATAGCTCCATATAGTGCTGACATAATAGTGCAATATAAAACCTATAAATATAGCCATATAGTGCTGAAATAATAGTGCAATATACTGTAAAGCCTGCATAATATCACCATATAGTGCTGAAATAATAGTGCAATATAAAGCTCACATAATACTGCCATATAGAGCCAATAAATTAATGACACCTAAAAATCATATCATCAAATAATATCGTCATATAGTGTAAAGATAATGGTACCACATACAGGCCACATAATCCATCATGTAGTGACAAAATAATAGCATCCTATAAAGCTCACATACCAACATCATATCGCCTTATAGCGCCAAGAAAATAGTGCCGCCTACAAAACTTATAATATCATCACATCGTACCAAGATAACAGTGCTGTGTATAGCCTAACGTAATATTTAAGTGGCCCAGTAAACCGTAAACCTGAACAAACCTGCAGCATTTCCAGCTCACTTCAACCTATCTGCAGTGTTCAATTTACATTTCCTGCAGCGCCACCACAGGTGAAATGAGGCATTACATCAGTTCACAATTTACATTTTCTGCAGCGCCACCACAGGTGAAATGAGGCATTACAGTCAGTTCACAATTTACATTTTCCTGCAGCGCCACCACAGGTGAAATGAGGCATTACAGTCTGTTCACAATTTACATTTTCCTGCAGCGCCACCACAGGTGAAATGAGGCATTACAGTCTGTTCACAATTTACATTTTCCTGCAGCGCCACCACAGGTGAAATGAGCATTACAGTCTGTTCACAATTTACATTTTCCTGCAGCGCCACTACAGGTGAAATGAGGCATTACAGTCTGTTCACAATTTACATTTTCCTGCAGCGCCACCACAGGTGAAATGAGGCATTACAGTCTGTTCACAATTTACATTTTCCTGCAGCGCCACACATGGTGAAATGAGGCATTACAGTCTGTTCACACTTTACATTTTCCTGCAGCGCCACCACAGTGAAATGAGGCATTACAGTCTGTTCACAATTTACATTTTCCTGCAGCGCCACTACAGGTGAAATGAGGCATTACAGTCTGTTCACAATTTACATTTTCCTGCAGCGCCACTACAGGTGAAATGAGGCATTAACAGTCTGTTCAAAATTTTTACATTTACCTGCAGCACCACCACAGGTGAAATGAGGCATTACACAGTCTGTTCACATCAATGTTTTATGTCCCCGCTCTCCTGTCAGGACAACAAACAAGAACCCCGAATATGGCGCTGACCATGTATAAGAATGGCCTCTGATCACATACCGCCCGTTTTTGACCGCACCGTCCGGGCTCCGGTGTCTTCATCTTGCAGAGCGCAGATGATCTGCTCTTCGCTGCAGCGCAGGGTTTCAGTTTTCACTTCAATTTAAATAAATATGTCAAGAACTGTTAGGAAAAAAAGAACCAATAACTCCAGACAGGACGAGAAGGAAGGAGCGCAGAGAATAGGGACGTCAGTGAGGGACATTGCAGCGTCAGACCCTGCAGAACAGGACATGTGTCATCCGCAGTCACAGAGGATTGTCCAGCCCTGGACACAGTCGTGGCCTCCACTGTGAGATGTGTCAGCTCTGTGCAATGAACATTCACTGACAGCAAACAGAGATCTTACAATGAGGAACTGAAAGATAGGAATATTACACATCTGCAGAACCGTTTTATTATACTACACTCCATATACAGTGTCAGCATAGTGCCCCCAGTGTCAGCATAGTGCCCCCAGTGTCAGTATAGTGCCCCCCAGGTCAGCATAGTTCCCCCAGTGTCAGTATAGTGCCCCAGTGTCAGTATAGTTCCCCCAGTGTCAGCATAGTGCCCCCAGTGTCAGCATAGTGCCCCCAGTGTCAGTATAGTGCCCCCCAGTGTCAGCATAGTTCCCCCAGTGTCAGTATAGTGCCCCAGTGTCAGTATAGTTCCCCCAGTGTCAGCATAGTGCCCCCAGTGTCCCGCATAGTGCCCCCAGTGTCATATAGTTCCCCCAGTGTCAGCATAGTGCCCCCAGTGTCAGTATAGTTCCCCATGTCAGCATAGTTCCCCCAGTGTCAGCATAGTGCCCCCAGTGTCAGCATAGTGCCCCTAGTGTCAGTATAGTGCCCCCAGTGTCAGTATAGTGCCCCCAGTGTCAGCATAGTGCCCCCAGTGTCAGCATAGTGCCCCCAGTGTCAGTATAGTGCCTCAGTGTCAGCATAGTGCCCCCAGTGTCAGTATAGTACCCCCCAGTGTCAGTATAGTGCCCCCCAGTGTCAGTATAGTGCCCCAAGTGTCAGTATAGTTCCTCCAGTGTCAGCAAAGTGCCCCCAGTGTCAGCATAGTGCCCCAGTGTCATTACAGTGCCCCCAGTGTCAGTATAGTGCTCCCAGTGTCAGCATAGTGCCCCCAGTGTCAGTATAGTGCCCCCAGTGTCAGTATAGTGCCCCCAGTGTCAGCATAGTGCCCCCAGTGTCAGCATAGTGC
This sequence comes from Oophaga sylvatica, assembly GCA_033576555.1. Taxonomy (NCBI): domain Eukaryota; kingdom Metazoa; phylum Chordata; class Amphibia; order Anura; family Dendrobatidae; genus Oophaga; species Oophaga sylvatica. The sequence continues at coordinate 22,721 of JARQOD010002323.1, forward strand.
CCCCAGGGTCAGCTTAGTGCCCCCAGGGTCAGCTTAGTGTCCCATCAGCATCAGTATAGTGCACCCAGTGTCAGCATAGTGACCCCCAATGTCAGCTTAGTGTCCCCTCAGGGTCAGTATAGTTCCCCCAGTGTCAGCATAGTGACCCCAGTGTCAGCTTAGTGTCAACTCAGTGTCTGTATAGTGCTGTCACAGTGTCTGCTTTGTGCCCCCTCAGCATCTGTATCGTGCCCCCTAAACATCAGCATAGTACCACCACAGTAATAGCTTAGTGTCCTTTTAGTCAGTACAGTGCCCCCAGTGTCAGTATAGTGCTCCCAGTGTCAGCATAGTGCCCCCAGTGTCAGTATAGTGCCCCCAGTGTCAGTATAGTGCCCCCAGTGTCAGCATAGTGCCCCCAGTGTCAGCATAGTGCCCCCCATTGTCAGTATAGTCCTCAGTGTCAGCATAGTGTCCCCAGTGTCAGTATAGTTCCCCCAGTGTCAGTATAGTGCTCCCAGTGTCAGCATAGTGCCCCAGTGTCAGTATAGTGCCCCCAGTGTCAGTATAGTGCCCCAGTGTCAGTATAGTGCCTCAGTGTCAGCATAGTGCCGATGTGTGGCCCAGCTGTGCTTGGTACACATGTTCCCAGGAGTATGCACAGAAAGGTAATCACAAATAGTGATACCAAATACCTAATAAGCACATAACACTTGACATTTTTTGGTGGCGGAAGCCAAAACGCAGGTGGCACCCCCTACTGAGTTGGATTGTCTGCGCTCAGAAGTGCGCCAGCTGACTAAAAACCTGGCCGCTGTAATGAGTGCCCTGCAACTGCGGAAGGAAGAAGGAGGAAAGATCCTGCTAGCCGACTGCCCAGAGGATGTCCCTTGGATGAACCGGAGGAAAAGGAGGACGTCGCCCCACCGAAGGAGGACAACGCCACCCCCAGGAGCGACCCCTGATCAGCACCATCCTCGCCGAGAGATCATCTGCTACCGTTGCAACGGAAAAGGTCATCTAGCCCAACAGTGTCCTTTAAACGAGCAGATCCTGGGTCCGAGGGCCAACACCCAGGAATAGACTCATCAGGCCCCTCAGACTGGAACCGCAGGTTTGTGGGAGGAAGACCCTACCTGTCCATCATCCTGGACGGGATCGCAATCCCTGCCCTGCTGGACACCGGATCTCAGGTGACCATCATACCTGATGTCCTTTATAATAAGTTTTGGTCCATGGACAGTCTCCAGCCCCCGAGCCCTGACTTTGCTGTGTATGCCTCTAATGGTCTCCCTGTTGATATACTAGGAGCCAAAAACGTGGACGTAAAGGTGGGCAGAGTGGAGCTGAAGGACCAGGGACTCTTAGTAGTAAAGACTGTAAATGAGGAAAATGGCTTAAATGTGGTTTTAGGTACTAAACATTATTAGTAACTGTCTGGGAGAAGTTGTGTTTTTGCTCCAACAGCTCGCTGAAGTTGCCAAGCCAAAGCAAAAGGGAGTGATCCAGAGGGAGATCCGGGCCCTGATGTGCCAGCAGCAAGCGAAGCTGACAGATGGTGAAATTGGTAATGTACGGGTGACAGACCCGAACCCCATTGTGATACCCCCAATGAGTGAAATGCTAATATGGTGTAGAGCAGCAATAAGTCTGAGAGGACAGAACTACCAAGCAGTAGTAGAGCCCCATCGTTCAGAGCACAGACCTACACTCTTGACTGCTAGAGGGGTAGTGGAAGTAAGAAATGGGAGAGTACTGTGTAGCCCAGCTACGCAGGCACACATAAAGTCCAGGAGAGTGCACAGGAAGGTAACAGCAAAGCTTGATATCTATGCACTTCACTCACACTTTTAGACACACCCATCTGAGTTATAAGGGGAAGTGACACTTAGCAATCGAAGTTCAGTCAGTTTCCTGTCTTCGGACAGTGCAGTTCAGTGCCAGTGGAGTCTGGACTTGGAAGGAGAGGAGAAAGGATTGAATCCTCGCAGAGTTAGCGTAGCTCACCTGACAAGCAAGTGGAGGCTAGTACGGGTGAAGTGGATCATCCTAGCCTAGTCAGAGCTACCCTCAATCAGTACCTCAACAGAAGCTGAAGTAAGGAGGATACTGAGAGCTGCTCAGCGAGCTCTGGAGAAAGCTGACATTACCAACAAAGCTCCAAGTGTTTATGCTAAGAGCGAGAGCAGGCGAAGGGCGCAGTGGAGAAGATAGAGAAGTGCAACAGGTATTGGATTACCTGCACTAAATTGCCGGACACCGGGGTCCGAAGCGTTGCTACAGTTTCAAGCTTAGTAACAATAAAACCGGAGGCATCTGGAATACAGGTCGCAGAGAGCAGCCCTAAGTGTCAATACGTAATCGGAGTCAGGAGGAACAAGGACTTTTAGCAGGGCCCCGCATAAAAGGACTCTGTTCTCACCACATAGAAGGCTCCACCACAATATTGGCTGGGCAGTACAGCTATTGAGAAAGCTGGAGATTCAGAGTTAACTTCGCTTCAGGCAAGTTGGACTCACATGTATATGGAAGTAAAGGAGGCCTCTAACCTGCTCAGCTGTTACCCGAATGTGCACTCTCCACCCCGACCAGCTCCCCGGGATCTGCTTGAACCATCTACCAGTAAAAGGTATGAAAAGAAGCTGCATTGTGTGCGACTGAATTATTATCTACACCCTGTTTCATCACCATAGACTTCCAGGGACCCGTCTCACCTGTGGGAGACTTACTACCAAGCTGCCCCATAACATCCCCTGTGAAAGTCCTTATAGCAGCGCTGGTCCAAATAACCAGATACCACAGGTGGCGTCACGAACTACCTATCCTAATAATCCCCTGTAAATATCCCCCATTGTATGAGCGCCCAGGGCCACGGACCGAGCCACCGCTACCAGTGACAACTCCCATAGATTTCCATGGGCTCGGTGCCGAGTACCCCATTGCCCTGGTACTAAGTGCGACTCAGTACCAGTACGACTTCTCAACTGGGGAGAAGATGAAGTAAATTTACCACGTTATGCCACTGTTGCTAAATTACATACCGTAGATAACAATTCTATTCTCACAACCGAGTCCTTAGCCTCCCGCCAACCAGCGGAGGATAATGATCCAGCAACCCAGGTGGAGGATTGGTGTCAGCAGCTCCATGTCGGGACAGACACCACTCCAGCCCACCAGAAACAGGGAGTACTACGGGTGGTACAGGAGTACGCACAGGTATTTAGCAAACACCCACTTGACTTTGGGACCATTAAGGGAGTACAACATCACATCCCTACAGGCAGCCATCCTCCTATCAAAGAGCGGTACAGGCCTATACCTCCAGCACACTACCAAAAGCTAAGGAAATGTTGCGTGACATGAAGGAAGCAGGGGTGATAAGGGATAGTTGCAGCCCCTGGGCAGCACCTCTAGTCTTAGTCAGGAAAAAGGATGGAAGCATGAGAATGTGTGTAGATTACAGACAAGTAAATCGCATAACACATAAAAATGCATACCCTTTACCACGCATTGAGGAATCCTTAGCTGCCTTAAAAACTGCTAACTACTTTTCCACCCTCGACCTCACTAGTGGGTACTGGCAAGTAGCTGTGGCTGAAGAGGATCGGGAGAAGACGGCTTTCACCACCCCGATGGGACTCTGTGAGTTTGACAGAATGCCGTTTGGACTCAGCAGTGCCCCGGGAACGTTTCAGAGAGTGATGGAGAGTTGCCTGGGACATCTCAACTTTGAAATCGTGTTGCTGTACCTGGATGACGTAATTGTGTACTCCAAGACGTATGAGGATCATCTGAAGCACCTGGCAGAGGTATTCGAGTCACTGCCCAAGTATGGGATGAAACTGAAGCCTTCAAAGTGCCATCTGCTCAAACAAAAGGTACAGTACTTGGGACATATTGTCAGCTCAGAAGGATTAGCGCCGGACCCCGAGAAGGTCACTGCCATCCAGAAATGGCCAGAACCAAGGAATCTCAAGAAGGTGCGCCAGTTCCTGGGACTGACAGGTTACTACCAGAGGTTTGTAAAAGACTACACCAAGAAAGCAGCGCCTCTGCAGGACCTCCTGGTAGGACAACCCCTCAAGAGCAGAAATCCTCCATTCCACTGGGGTAAAGAACAAGCTGAGGCATTCAAAGAGATGAAGGAGATCCTGACAGGCGATGAGATCTTAGCCTATCCTGACTACAGCCAGCCGTTCCTGCTGTATACTGATGCCAGCAATGAAGGATTGGGAGCTGTCCTCAGTCAGAAGCAAAATGGCCAAGAAAAAGTCATCGCATATGCAAGCAGGAAGCTCCGGCCGACCGAGAGAAACCCAGAGAACTATAGCAGCTTCAAGTTGGAGTTCCTGGCGCTGGTCTGGGCCATTACAGAAAGATTCAAGCATTACCTAGCCTCCAGCAAGTTCACTGCTTACACAGACAATAACCCATTGACACATCTTGAAACAGCCAAGCTGGGAGCCATGGGCAACGTTGGATGGCTCGGCTGTCGAATTATCAATTTACAATCAAGTACAGGGCGGGCCGTAAGAACGCCAACGCTGACGCCTTGTCCAGAATGCCGCATGAATCCGACACGGAAGAGGAACTGGATGACCTAGAAGAAATTGAGCTACCTGCATTCCACAGAAATGGGATAATCCACGAACAACGAGCCTACAGGAGGCAGCGTGGTAAGACGTTAAACCCTTTACCTCACCACAGCTGGAAGGAGACCCAGAACAGTGACCCAGTTGTCAGCCACATCAAGGAACTGATAACTCAGGAAGGTTCCTCCTTGGAGAAGGATGCGCCTCAACAAGCAAAGCAGTTGTGGAACGAGAGAAGCCGGCTGTTCATCTACCGAGAGAAGCTGTGCCGGAGGTACGTCAACCCCAGAACCCATGAGATGGTATGGCAGATAGTAGTGCCAAGAACAGACATCCAGATGGTGTTGGAAGCCTACCACGATCGAGCGGGGCACTTTGGCTGGAAGAAGCTGGAAACTCTGTTGAAGTGTCGTTTCTACTGGGTGGGAATGTGCAGTTCCATCGATAAATGGTGTAAAAACTGTGCGTCCTGTAGCCTCCGAAGGAAAGACTACAGTAGCCAGAAAGCACCCCTGCAGCCCATCAAGATGACTCGTCCCTTGGAGATCGTGGCCTTGGACCATGTAAAGTTGTCACCCACCAGGTCAGGATACTCATATGCCCTGACAATGGTGGATCACTACTCCAGGTTCCTGGTGGTCGCCCCTGTCAAAGATCTGACAGCTGAAACAGCAGCAAAGACGTTTCAGGCGAATTTCTGCAGACCCCATGGATATCCAGAGCAAGTGCTAACTGATCAAGGTCCTGCATTTGAAGCCGAATTGTTTAAAGAGTTCTGTCACTTGTACGGGTGTAAGAAGATAAGAACCACACCGTACCACCCCCAAACCAATGGTCTCTGTGAAAAGATGAATCACATAGTCATTGATCTGTTGAAGACGGTACCATTTGAGGAGAGGAATAGGTGGCCAGACCTACTACCTGACCTGGTAGATCTGTACAATCACATACCGGTGAGTTCCACCAACTGCACTCCAGCCTACCTTATGCGAGCAAGACCAGGAAAGCTGCCCATGGATTTGGAACTTGGTGTTGTAGAACCAGAAGCTGATGTTACTACTGAAGATTGGGACACAAACAGACAGGAACAGTACAGGAGAGTACAAGCCTGCGTGGAAGATAGTCTCAATAAAGTAAGGGAAAAGCAAGAGGAGAACTACAACAAGAGTGCGCCAGCTAAGCCTTTTATGCCTGGAGAAATTGTGCTAAAAAGAAAAAGAAGAATGCACAAATTGGATGATCAGTGGGAACAAGAGCCATATGTCGTGCAAAATTCCAAATTTGACAACAGGAAAACCTGTACCATTAGCAAAGATGGAGGAAAAACGACCACCACGGTATCCAGAGACCACCTAAAACTGTGTCCAGACATGTTAAAACTTCACGAGGAAGAACTTGTTATGGAAAAAGAGAAATCAGGTGAAGTCATACACACGGACCTAGGAGATTTTCCTGCAGATTGGCCTTGTATCGGGACGCTGTGATTATTCCAGTACTTCAATTTTACCAACCACAGGAAGCGCTTCAACGTCCAGTCGAGCCAGTTGCCGCAGCAGAAGAAATAGTTCAAGAAGAACCTGCTCCTGTAGCATCTCCAGAAGTAGTATCTCAAAGAATGGAATCTCAAAATGTGGAACCTTCAGATGTTGGGTCTCAGGTAGAAGAATCCCCTGGCGGAGCAGAACCGCATCGCCCAGTCGCTAGTATGCTTGCCAGATCCCTAGAGAGGTGGAGGCGGATTTACAGTTTGCCAGCACGCAGCACAGATAGGCCTGAAGCTACTATACCTGACACCACACCACGTAGGTCAGTACGTACAACGAAAGGAAGGTTACCTGTTAGGTACCAAGAGTAGTCCTAGCAAACTAGTCTAGTATGACCCAGATAGGGTTTACTCAACTGTACAAAGTTATGAAGAAAATTGCATTTTACTGAGAAAGTTATATGATAATGTTTATATGCTAAAGTGGTTATGATAGAAATGTGATTTTTCTAGAAATGTTCTTATGCCAAGGACTGCGTGGCTGAGGACTTTGCCAGCCCAAAAACTGTGATGTAAATAGTTAGCACTTCGGTGCCCCATCTTGGTTTTACGAAAAAGCCATATCTACCTCTGAAGAAAAACCCGTATGGTGTGGCCTTGAGTGAGGTCTGCAGCAATGAAGTCCTGCAGCCCACCCAGGACCCACGTGGGAGGTTTTTGGTGCGGGTCCTCCACAAGAATATTGTATTTATTGTGAAAAGTATTTTGATATTTTTGTATTGCAACTTGTACACAATGTAACGTTAAAGTGTCCTTACCTCCCGCAAGGGATGAGTTATGTTGTTAATGTTATTATAAAAATTGTTTTTTTTCTATTTCAGCCCGGGAGTGCTGACGATAACTAGGGGGGATGTGTGGCCCAGCTGTGCTTGGTACACATGTTCCCAGGAGTATGCACAGAAAGGTAATCACAAATACCTGATAAGCACATAACACTTGACATTTTTCCTGGTTCCACCAGAGGGAGCCCTTGAGACAGCAGTGAGAAAAAGACAATCTAGCCAAAAGTTAGTAGTCGTTGGTGTTACCTCAGGGAGAGCAGACACGACATCTCTGTTCGGAGTTATCTCAGGAGAAGCTGACATCCCCTGCTGCCTGTGCTCATATTAAGGTGTGTGTAGGACGACAGGCGAGTGGACAAAGGGAAAGAGTGACCGAGGTGATATAGCAACCATAGCTGCCTCCACTCTATACAACCGGACACCGGGTCTGAAGCTTGCTAGAACCTTCAAGGCTAGTGGGAGAAAACCGGAATCCCTGCTGGACTTCAGGTCGCAGAGGGGCCCTTCAGTGCTGATACGTAACCGGGGTTAGGAAGACGGAGGTCTGGAAGGTACCGCCATAAAGACACCGTTCTGTCCACAAAAAACCTCATCACAAGATCAGCCGGGCGTAGAAAGGAGAAGGAGTTAAACTTCGCTCCATGCAGGTTGGAAACTCACACATTAAGAAGTAAGGAGGCCTTAAACCTACACAGTGATTACCTGGATGTGCATCCTCCACCCTGAGCAGCTTCCCGGGACATACCTGCAACCATCACCAGTAAAGGTATGGAAAGAGACTGATTTGTGTGTGACTGCCTTATTACTTGCACCCCTGCATCGCCATTTATTCCTGAGGGATCCAGTCTCGCCTGTGGGAGACTTAACATCTCGCTGCCAGTAACAACCCCTCAGAAGATTAACCCTGCAGCGCTGGTCACCTTGATCAGAAACCACAGGTGGCGTCACGAACAATTCCTAAAATCCCCTGTAAATATCCCCCTTTGTATGAGCGCCCAGGGCAACGGACCGAGCTGTGCTACTTGTGACATTCCCCATAGACTTCAACGGGCTCGGTGCCGAGTACCCCACAAGCCCTGGTACTATGTGTGCGACTCACCCCCAGTGTCAGTATAGTTCCCCCAGTGTCAGTATAGTGCTCCCAGTGTCAGCATAGTGCCCCCAGTGTCAGCATAGTGCCCCCCAGTGTCAGCATAGTGCCCCCAGTGTCAGTATAGTGCCCCCAGTGTCAGCATAGTTCCCCCAGTGTCAGTATAGTGCCCCAGTGTCAGTATAGTGCCCCCCAGTGTCAGTATAGTACCCCCAGTGTCAGCATAGTGCCCCCAGTGTCAGTATAGTTCCCCCAGTGTCAGTATAGTGCCCCCAGTGTCAGTATAGTGCCCCCAGTGTCAGCATAGTGCCCCCAGGGTCAGCTTAGTGCCCCCAGGGTCAGCTTAGTGTCCCATCAGCATCAGTATAGTGCACCCAGTGTCAGCATAGTGACCCCCAATGTCAGCTTAGTGTCCCCTCAGGGTCAGTATAGTGCCCCCAGTGTCAGCATAGTGACCCCAGTGTCAGCTTAGTGTCAACTCAGTGTCTGTATAGTGCTGTCACAGTGTCTGCTTTGTGCCCCCTCAGCATCTGTATCGTGCCCCCTAAACATCAGCATAGTACCGCCACAGTAATAGCTTAGTGTCCTTTTAGTCTCAATGTAGTGCCCCCTTAGTGTCAGTAAAGTGACCGCTCTCACTAGTACAATGGTGTACAATGTCCTCTCAATGTTAATGTAATGCCCCCCAGTGTCAGCTACGTGCAACCTCATTGTCAGTACAGTGCCCCAATCTTTGTGTTGACAATGTATTACATGCTCCAGTGGGGAAAATAAGTATTTGATACACTGCCGATTTTGCAAGTTTCCCACCAACAATGAATGTAGAGGGCTGTAATTTTTATCGTAGGTACACTTCACCTGTGAGAGACACAATCTAAAAATAAAATCCAGAAAATCACATTGTAGGATTTTTACATAATAAAATTGCATTTTATTACATGAAATAAGTATTTGATACAACAGAGAAACTGAAGTTAATATTTGGTGCAGAAATCTTTGTTTGCAGTTACAGAGGTCAGATGTTTCCTGTAGTTCTTGACCAGGTTTGCACACACTGCAGCAGGGATTTTGGCCTCCTCCTCCATACAGATCTTCTCCAGTTCTTTCAGGTTTCGGGCTGTCGCTGGGCAACATTGAGTTTCAGCTCCCTCCAAATATTTTCTATTGGGTTCAGATTTGAAGACTCAAGAACCTTTAAATGCTTCTTGTGGAGTCACTCCTTAGTTGCCCTGGCTGTGTGTTTCAGGTCATTGTCATGCTGGAAGACCCAACGATGGGCCATCTTAAATGCTCTTACTGAGAGAAGGGGGCTGTTGGCCAAAATCTCGCAATACGTGACCCCACCCATCCTCCTTTCAACATGGTGCAGTCATCCTGTCCCCATTGCACAAATGCACGCCCAAAGTATGATGTTTCCCCCACCATGCTTCACAGTTGGGACTGTGTTCTTGGGGTTGTGCTCATCCCTCTTCCTCTAAACACGGCGAGTGGAGTTGATTTCTGATGTCAGCGCGAGCACCGTGGGAAAATTTCCCACAGCACGAGCGCCAACATCACATAGGTGAAGTGAGTTCATTGGCTGTGATCTCCCAGGATCTGTCTGACGGCACCACGAGCAGGAGAACTTTCTCACACTCACGGTGCCCTCAGGCAGGGAATAGCAGTTCACAGGCAGACACTGAGTACATGGTGCTCAGTGTCTACTGGATGACAGGCTGCATGGTTGCATCATGCATCCATGCAGCCTGCCATCTAGATGTAGCAGAGCTGGACCCATTGTGAGACAAATGGATTAAAAGCATCTCTGCGGAAAGGTGAGAAATATTGTTGTTTGGTTTTTTACCTCTTTTGCAGATGACAAGGGCATCAGGGGAATGGGCAAGGTCGTAAGTATTGTTTAATTAAGATTATTAAAGTAGTCTGAGTCTTTTTTCAATTAAAGGACTTTTTTCAGGGTGTCTGTTTTCTTACAATATCAATATGGGGTTAGTAATGGGGGTGTCTTATTGTCGCCTCTCCATTACTAACCTAGGGGCTTGATGTCACCTGACAATACAAAGGTGACAGAAACACCCCAGCTATCACCTCACTTGCCACCTCTACAGGGCAAGAGGGAAGAGTGAGGCTAAGAGCCAGTATTGGTGCATTTTAGGGATACGCCTTTCTGGGCAGCTGAGAGCTTATGTTTTTAGTCTGGGGGTGGCCAGTTTCCATGGCCTCTTCCTAGGCTATTAATATCAGCTCGCAGCTGTCTGCATAGCCTTTACTAGTTATTAATTATAGGGGGACTCTATGTCATTTTTTTTTGGGGGGGTCCCCCATTTTAATAGCCAGCAAAGGCTAATTATACAGCTGTGAATTGATATTAATAGCCTTGGAAGCTCCATGGGTGTTACCCCCTTCCCAGGCTATAAACATCGGCCCCCAGCCGTCAGCTTTCCATCTGCTGGTTACAAAAATTGCGCGAGAGCCCACACCATTTTTTTCCGAAAAATAATCTTTTATTAATTAAATACATGTACAGTAAGTTGCACACATACTCGACTAATTGTATTTGTCACTGACATCTGTATATCTATCTATTCTATTTACTGTATGTAATCTATCTATTCTATGCTGTCGGCTCCTGCTGTGATTTTACAGTACATGGCACATGAATTGCCGGCTTTTCTTCTATCTATCTATGTAATATAAATACATATGTATATGTGTGTCACTAACTTCCATTTATCTATCTATTCTATTCTAACTTGTCACTCAGTGATTTTACAGTACACGGCACATGAATTGCCGCAAATACTTATTTTTCCCACTGTATATTGGCGCCTCTGTGCTGTCTAATTACCGAAGCTCCAGTTTTCCTGATACCGAGCTGTAAATCTGACTCTCAGTTGTACGATTACATTTTCCCCACCTGCAGCCGCCACTAGGAGGCGCTCTCTGCACTGATCTGTACAACCTCCTAAGGAGCAGCTTTATACATTATGGTAATAGCTCTAGGGGAGACTGGGAACGCCCACTGGACTCTTCTGAACTCTGCTACTTTATAACTTTTTTTTTCGTGGTATCACTAGTGTACATGTAAACTAATATACAATAATGGTTGTAAAATAACTACTGAAAATACGAGGAGATAAATGACTCCGTGGACTGACAAGATCTATTTAGCTCTGCTACATCTGTAACAGCCAGTAATCTCATCAATCATTATGTCCCGTAATAGGAGCATAATATCGGCCATAAAATCCTCATTTACAGTTCATTAGCAGAACTGGACTGCGACATCCTGACCTTGTGTGCGCAGTGGGGTCTCCCGTATTATCTGTTACTTCAAAGACGGAGAGATGAGTAAGAATATGAAAGAGCGAGCGCGTCCTCCCGAATTCACCCTGATCTCTAGCTCCACTCTCTGCAGAGTTTTCTGCTGATGAACCTGCTCCAATTATCTGCCCATCAGACAGAACACACTTCTCGGTGCCAACTGTTCGCTGTCTTTGTGCTGTTTATATAACTGTACAATCAAAATTATTTTCCCATCATTGTAAATATGGTTTATCAGTAAAATATAGAATCTTAACCAATGAAATAAGAACAATTTAAAAGCTGAACACAACTAATATAACAAGTGGTTTCTCCAAATTCATCACAAAATACCACTGTTATTAACTACTGCCTTCTCTGGATTATTCACCCCTACATGAACAGCATCTTTACTACTTAGGTAGAGCTACTGTGGCTGTAATGACCTGCTTCCCCTCTGGCTGCTATGACTTGCTTCCCCACTTGCTGTGATAACTAGCTGTTAGTGTTGAGCGATAGTGCTCGATATCTAAAAATATCGTATCGAAATTGTATCGCCGATAGCACTAAATATCGGCGATACCCGATACCGATACCGGAAGTCCAATGTAAGTCTATGGGAACAAAATATCGGAATTAAAAAAAAACCTTTATTTCCTTGTAAACACTAAATATACACACATAGAATACATATATATATATATATACATGTCATTGTGACATATATATATACATATATGTATAGTTTATACACTTCTACATAGTAAAATATCCTCTGATTCAATTGCCGGGTAAAGCCGGCTTCTGTGAAAAGACAGAAGCACCCGACATGAAATGACACTTGGTGTACATAGGGTTAACCATGTCTTTTCATGTCGTTTGCAATCTGATTTGCACAAACAATTACATCAGTCTATGTGTGCAAAATTTCACACCTGTAGGGGTTAATTAAAGGTGTAAATTCGTTGTAAAAAAAACGGACTTTTTTGCTACGAATTTACACCTTTAATTAACCCCTACAGGTGTGAAATTTTGCACACTTACACTCATGTAATTGTTTGTGCAAATCAGATATCAAACTACATGAAAAGACATGGTTAACCCTATGTACACCAAGTGTCATTTCATGTCGGGTTCTGCATTTTCACAAAAGCCGGCAATTGAATTAGCGGCTATTATACTATGTAGAAGTGTATGAACTATAAATATATATATATATATATGTGTCACAAACTCAATGACATGTATATATATATATATATGAGGTGTAAAATTGCTGAAAAAAAATGCGTGGGCTCCCGCCCTATTTTCGCAACCAGACAGACAAAGCCAGTGAGTGGGGGCAGATAATAATAGCCCAGAGAGGGACCATTATTTTTGGCCCCCCCGGCTACTAACATCTGCCCCCAGACAACCCAGAAAGGGCAAATCTATAATTAGATTCGCCCTTTCTGGCACTTTGCCCGTCTATTCCCATTGCCCTGTAGCGGTGGCGAATGGGTTAATAAGGGGTTAAAATGACCTTGCAATTGAAAGGTCACTTTAAGCCAGGTTAATAATTGAGAGCTGTCAATTAGACAACTATCAATTATTAATCCTATTGTATGAAAGAAAAATCAAACACACACACTTTAATAAAAAAGAAGTTTAATGAAATAATCACACAGTTTTTGACCATATTTTATTTACCTGCTAAAACCATTTCCTGTAATAAAAATAAAATAATAAAGCAAAATTATTCTTACCAATCCGATGTACAGTCAGGTCCCACGGTGTATCATCAGAAGGGTTAATGTTTATGTCTCGACCACGCACCACAATTGTGGGTTTCCAGGGATATGGGGTACTCGGAGCCGAGCCTGTAGATTTCTATAGGGAATGTCACTGGTAGCGTGGCTCGTTCCGTGTCCCTGGCGGTCAGGCGTTAAAGGGGGTTTATTTACAGGGGATTTAGTAGATAACAGTTCGTGACGCCACCTGTAGTTTTCTAATCACTAAAGACCAGCGCTGCAGTAGATCTCTGAGGGGATGTTGTGGCAGCTAGATGACGGGTCCCCCACAGGTGGAACTGGTCCCTCAAAGTCCATGGTATTAATGATGTAGGGTGCAGATAAATGAATCAGTCTCACACCATCCAGCGTATTTCCATACCTTTTACTTGTCAGATGTTTAGGCAGGTCCCGGGAAGCTGTTGGGGTGGATGGAGGATGCGTTTCGAGGTAACGGCTGAGCAGGTTGGAGGCCTCCTTTACTTCCAATATGATGAGTCTAACTAGCATAGAGCTAAGTTAACTCCGAATACTCCAGCTAACTCCATAGCTGTACTGCCCGGTCAGCATAGTGATCGGAGCCTTCCATATAATGTGAGAGAGCTGAGTTCCTACTGTTGTCCTGCATCGACTCAAGGTTCCCACTCTCCCAGACTCCAGTTACGTACCGACACTCCAAGGGTTGCTTTCTGCGACCTAAGGTCCAGTAAGACTCTGGTTTTCCTGTCACTACGCCTGAAGCTGTAGCGACACTTCGGTCCCCAGTGACCGGTGATCAATGCAGGATAGTTCAATCCTTAAGGCACTTCTAGAATTCTTTTCCACTGCGCCTTTCTCCCTGCTCACACTCTCAATGTCAGCACTGACTAGACTAGGATAATATTCGGTTATCCGTACTAGCCTCCACTTTTGTACCGTCTCTCTGTATTGACAGGAATCTCGGCTCTCCAACAGGCACCAGTCCTGACTCCCTCCACACTCAGGAGAAACTTTCAGACTCTCTGTGCTACAGGACACTCCCCTCTACACCCCTGCTGGGTGTGTCTGAAGTGTATGTGAGTGATGTCGAGCCCTTAACCGTTACCTCTCCACTCATCCTCCTGGTATTGTGTGCCTTACATACCAGGGCTACACATTCCCCCTTGGTAAAATACAGCACTCCCGGGCTGTGAAATATAAAAAGAAAATACATTTTGTTCTGCATTAACAATAAACATTAAACTCTTCCCATCAGGGAGGTAAGAAATTCTTAAAACGTTGCATTATGTACAATGAACATAGAAAAATACAAAAACATACTTTCAATAAATATGTCATATCAAACAGTATTCTTGTGAAGGACCCGCACCAAACCTTCAACGTGGGTCCTGGGTGGGCTGCAGGACATCTGGCTGCAGACCTCGCTCAGTGCCACACCACACGGGTTTTATGTTCAGAGGTAATTGTTACAGTTTGATATAGAACCACGAAAATGCATAAAGTGCAACTATATACAATATCAGTTCTGGGGCTGACGTAGTCCACAGCCTCGAAGTCCATTATTCCTCCTAATTAGTAATGCACAATACCATAACAATACTTTTTACAATATTCACATAAGGTAACCTTTTTCTGAGTTAAAATACATTATTTTGCTAGAATTACTGTTGATATCGAATAGGTATCTTCCCTTTCGTGGTTCGCTCTGATCTACGTGGAGTAGTTTCAGGTATATTGGTCTGTGATCTACCTGCTCTGCGTAACGGCAAACTATAGAACTGTCTCAATCTTTCTATGGATCTGGCAAGCGTACTGATGGCTGGGCGGTGTGAGTCAGCTTCACCAGGGGATCCCATAGCATGGGGCGCTGCTTCTGATGGTCCTTCTTGAGATTCTGTAGGCTGAGGTGTTACTGGAATAGGTAACTCCTGAACTGGCTCAACTGGCACCATGGGCACAACTGGAGGTAGAACTTCCTCTTGTGGCTGATAAAACTGCAACACCGGAATGATTACAGCATCTCCCAGTCTGGGCCAATCCGCAGGGAAATCTCCAGATCCGTGTGTATGACCTCTTCTTTTCTTTCTTCTCGATTGACGACAGGGTTCTCTTCACGAAGCTTTAAGGGTTCTGGGCACAATTTCAAATGGTCTCTGGACACAGTGGATATTGTTCTTCCTCCGTCCTTACTGATGATACAAACTTTTCTGTTGTCATATTTGGAATCTTGTACGACGTAGGGTTCTTGTTCCCACTGGTTGTCCAATTTGTGCATCTTCCTTTTTCTTTTCAATACCACTTCTCCAGGCATCAAAGGTTTGGCAGGAGCATTCCTGTTGTAAATATCTTCCTGCTTTTCCCGTGCCTTGTTGAGACTTTCTTCTACACAGACTTGCACTCGTCTGTATTGCTCTTGCCGATTGATGTCCCAGTTTTCAACGGCGTCATCTGCCTCCGGTTCTACCACTCCAAGTTCTAAATCTATTGGTAGTCTCCCGGGCCTTGCTCTCATAAGATAGGCTGGAGTGCAGTTAGTGGAACTTACAGGTATATGGTTATACAAGTCAACCAAATCAGGTAGTAAGTCCGGCCACCGATTTCTGTCTTCCAACGGTATAGACTTCAACAAATCAAGGACAATGTGGTTCATTTTCTCGCAAAGGCCGTTGGTTTGGGGATGGTATGGTGTTGTTCTAATTTTCTTACACCCATACATGTGACAGAATTCCTTGAATAGGTCAGCCTCGAAAGCAGGTCCTTGATCAGTTAATACTTGCTCCGGATACCCATGCGGTCTGCAGAAGCTTGCTTGAAAGGTTCTTGCTGCCGTCACTGCTGTCTGATCCTTAACTGGAACAACCACCAGAAATCTAGAGTAATGGTCCACTATGGTCAAGGCGTATGAGTATCCAGATCTACTTGGCGCCAATTTGACGTGGTCCAAGGCCACAATCTCCAAGAGACGAGTCGTCCGGATAGGCTGCAGGGGTGCCTTCTGACTACCGTAGTCCTTTCTTCTGAGACCACAGGGTCCACAGTTCCGACACCACCTCTCGATGGAGCTGCGCATCCCTACCCAGTAGAATCGGCACCTCAACAGGGTCTCCAGCTTTCTCCAGCCAAAGTGTCCTGCTTGATCGTGGTATGCTTCCAACACCATTTGGACGTCTGCCTTGGGGACCACTATCTGCCAGACCATCTCATGGGTCCTGGGGTTGACGTATCTCCTGCACAACTTCTCACGGTATAGGAACAATCGGCTTCTCTCGTTCCACAGGAGCTTTGCTGACATAGGTGCATCTTTTTCCAAGGAGGAACCTTCCTGTCGTAACAACTCCTTGATACGGCTGACCACTGGATCGCTGTCCTGAGTCTCTTTCCAGCTGTGATGGGGTAAGGGGTTTAACGTTGCACCATGCTGCTTTCTGTAGACTCGCTACTCGTGGACTATCCCATTTCGATGGAACGCAGGTAGCTCAATTTCTTCCAGGTCGTCCGATTCTTCTTCCGTGTCAGATTCATGCGGCATTCGGGACAATGCGTCAGCATTAGCATTCTTTCGGCCTGCCCGGTACTTGATGGTAAACTGGTAATTGGACAACCGAGCCATCCAACGCTGCTCCATGGCGCCCAGCTTGGCGGTTTCCAGATGCGTTAAGGGATTGTTGTCTCTAAACGCAGTGAACTGGTTGGAGGCCAGATAGTGCTTAAATCTTTCAGTAATGGCCCAGACCAGCGCCAGAAACTCCAGCTTGAAGCTGCTATAATTTTCCGGATTCCTCTCAGTTGGCCTGAGTTTTCTGCTGGCATATGCGATGACTTTTTCTTGGCCATTCTGCTTTTGACTGAGAACTGCTCCTAAACCTTCATTACTTGCATCGGTGTACAGCAGGAACGGTTGGCTGTAATCAGGGTAGGTCAAGATCTCATCACCTGTAAGAATCTCTTTCATCTTTTGGAATGCTTCAGCCTGTTCCTTACCCCAATTAAAGGGAGGGTTTCTGCTCTTTAGGGATTGTCCTACTAGGAGGTCCTGTAAAGGGGCAGCCTTCTTCGTGTAATCTTTCACGAACCTTCTGTAGTAACCCGTGAGTCCCAGGAACTGTCGCACTTCCTTGAGGTTCTTCGGCTCCGGCCACTTCTGGATAGCAGTGACTTTCTCTGGGTCCAGCGCTACTCCTTCCGAACTGACGATGTGCCCCAAGTACTGTACCTTCTGTTTGAGTAGATGGCATTTTGAGGGTTTCAACTTCATCCCGTACCTGGACAGGGACTCAAATACTTCTGCCAGGTGCTTCAGATGGTCCTCATATGTCTTGGAGTACACGATGACGTCGTCTAGGTATAGCAGCACGGTTTCAAAATTGAGATGTCCCAGGCAGTTCTCCATCACTCTCTGAAATGTTCCTGGGGCACTGCTGAGCCCAAACGGCATTCTGTCGAACTCACAGAGCCCCATTGGGGTGGTGAAAGCCGTTTTCTCACGATCCTCCTCAGCCACAGCCACTTGCCAGTACCCACTAGTCAGATCGAGGGTAGAAAAGTAGTTAGCCGTTTTCAGAGCAGCTAATGATTCCTCTATACGTGGTAACGGGTATGCATCTTTATGTGTTATGCGGTTCACCTGCCTGTAATCCACACACATTCTCAAGCTACCATCTTTTTTTCTAACCAGGACTAGAGGTGCTGCCCAGGGACTACAACTATCCCTGATTACTCCGGCTTCTTTCATATCTCGCAACATTTCTTTAGCCTTCTGATAATGGGCTGGGGGTATAGGCCTGTACCGCTCCTTGATGGGAGGATGGCTGCCTGTAGGGATATGATGTTGTACTCCCTTAATTATCCCAAAATCAAGTGGGTGCTTGCTAAACACTTGAGCATACTCCTGTACCACCCGTAATACCCCTTGCTTCTGGTGAGCGGGAGTGGTGTCCATCCCAACATGGAGTTGCTGACACCATTCCGCCACCTGGGTTGCCGGGTCATTGTCCTCCGCTATTTGGCGGGAGTCTAAGGACTCAGCCGGGAGAATAGAGTTATTGTCGACAGCATGTAGTTTAGCAATGGTTGCATAACGGGGTAAGTTTACCTCATCATCTCCCCAGTTGAGGAGCCGTACCGGTACTCTTCCATTCACCACTTCCACTACTCCCCTAGCAGTCATAAGTGTAGGTCTATGTTCTGAATAGTGGGGTTCTACTACAGCTTGGTAGTTCTGTCCTCTCAGACCTATGGCTGCCCTGCACCAGATTATCATTTCACTCATTGGGGGTATCACAATGGGATTCGAATCAGTGACCCGTACATTACCAATTTCGCCGTCTGTAAGCTTCGCTTGCTGCTGACACACCAGGGCCCGGATCTCTCTTTGGATTACTCCCTTTTGTCTTGGTCTGGCAATTTCAGCGAGCTGTTGGAGTAAGAACACAACTTCTCCCAGACAGTTACTGATAATGTTAGTACCCAAAATTATATTTAAACCGTTCTCTTCATTTACAGTCTTTACTACCAGAAGCCCCTGGTCTTTCAACTCCTCTCTGCCCACTTTCACATCCACACATTTTGTCCCGAGTACTTCTACAAGAAGACCATTAGAAGCATACACGGTAAAGTCAGGGCTCGGGGGTTTAAGACTGTCCATTGACCAGAACTTAGTATATAAGGCATCAGGTATTAGGGTTACCTGAGACCCAGTGTCTAACAATGCCGGAACTGCAATACCATCTAGAATGATAGACAGGTAGGGTCGCCCACCCACATACCTGCGGTTCCAGTCTAGGGGGCCTGACGGATTTCCTCCTGGGTGTTGGCCCTCGGACCCAGGTTCTGCCCGTTTAAAGGACACTGTGGAGACATATGACCTTTCCGGTTGCAACGGTAACAGGTGATCTCCCGACGAGGAGGGTGTTGATTAGAGGTCGCTCCTGGGGGTGGCGTTGTCCTCTTCCGGGGGGGCGACGTCTTCCTTCTTCTCCGGTTCATCCACGGGACGTCTTCTGGGCAGTCAGCTAATAAGATCTTTCCTTCTTCCCCTTTCCGCAGCTGCAGGGCACTCATCACAGCAGCCAGATTTTTAGTCAGCTGGCGCACCTCTGAGCGCAGACAGTCCAATTCACTAGGGGGTGTCACCTGCGTTTTGGCTTCTGCCACTAGCGGGGAAAAGGGGGTTACTGCCGGTTCCAGAGTGACTTCACCCTGGTGATGTTGGGTGGCCACCTCAGGTTTGCCCAGGGGTCGCAGCCCTTTTATTGCCATGTCCTTTAGGGCATCAAAGGTAGCATCAGGATGATCTAAGGACCACCAGTTTACAGTTCTGCGCTCCTCTTGGGATCTCAAACCCTGTACAAATTGTTCTTTCAGCATCTTATTTTCGTCGATAGCATTTATATTATTAATCTGCTTAAGGGCTCTCAGGGCTCCTTGTAGTCGGCAAGCGTAGTCCCTGATGCTGTCACCTGGCTGCTGTGAACAGTGGTAGAAGGCCATCCGGAGATCCGATTCTGTGCGGTCTTCAAATATGGCATGTAGCTTAAGGAGGATCGCAGGTACCGACTCCTGATCAACGGTATCCCAAGTCTCCACTTCCCTCTCAGCAGCGCCAGTTAGCTGCCCTATTAGCACAGCAGCTTTTTGTCTCTCAGGCATGGAATACATTTCTAGGATGCTGCATAACTTCCGCTTGAATCCTGCTAAAGTGCCTGGCTCCCCGCTGTACTGGGGAAGCCATTTCGCCCCAGGCATATATGGGAGCGTTAGTGACATGAGCGGGACTACCGGACTGGGTGCTGGGCCTGCGCCCCCATCTGGCGCTACAACGCCACGCGGTGCGGGGTCGGGGTCTCCGGCTGGGGCCGCACTGTCGGCCGGTTGTTGTGACATATTAGCGCCCCCTTGGTTAAACGGAGCCTACCGGTTTCAGAAGCTGCTATTTCACAGGCAGCGATGGGGACAGGACCTTCGTCGCAGGCGCTCCGATGTCAGAGCGTCCACTTCCTGTCGCAGGACCTGCCGCTGAGTCAGAGCCGGAGGCGTGTCCAAGACTTTGCGCGCTCTTTCAGGTACGCCCACCTTCTTCTCCAGCGCCTTAGGGCGCGAATATGGCGGCAAATATGGCGGTATTTGGCGCCAAACAACAGCAACAGTCTTTTTCACCAAAACACTCCACAGGCACACAGGGCTCGCAATGCTGCAAGTTTCGGATCCTGTTCGTGACGCCAAGTTTTTGTCTCGACCACGCACCACAATTGTGGGTTTCCAGGGATATGGGGTACTCGGAGCCGAGCCTGTAGATTTCTATAGGGAATGTCACTGGTAGCGTGGCTCGTTCCGTGTCCCTGGCGGTCAGGCGTTAAAGGGGGTTTATTTACAGGGGATTTAGTAGATAACAGTTCGTGACGCCACCTGTAGTTTTCTAATCACTAAAGACCAGCGCTGCAGTAGATCTCTGAGGGGATGTTGTGGCAGCTAGATGACGGGTCCCCCACAGGTGGAACTGGTCCCTCAAAGTCCATGGTATTAATGATGTAGGGTGCAGATAAATGAATCAGTCTCACACCATCCAGCGTATTTCCATACCTTTTACTTGTCAGATAGAATCATAGAATCATAGAATCATAGAATGGTAGAGTTGGAAGGGACCTCCTGGGTCATCTGGTCCAACCCCCTGCTCAAAGCAGGATTCTCTAAATCATCCCAGACAGATGTCTATCCAGCCTCTGTTTGAAGACTTCCATTGAAGGAGAACTCACCACCTCTTGTGGCAGCCTGTTCCACTCATTGATCACCCTAACTGTCAAAAGTTTTTTCTAATATCTAATCTGTGTCTCCTCCCATTCAGTTTCATCCCATTGCTTCTAGTCTTTCCTTGCGCAAATGAGAATATAGATGATCCTTCTACAATGTGACAGCCCTTGAGATATTTGTAGACAGCTATTAAGTCTCCTCTCAGTCTTCTTTTTTGCAAGCTAAACATTCCCAAATCCTGCAACCGTTCCTCATAGGACATGGTTTGCAGACCGGTCACCATTCTGGTGGCTCTTCTCTGAACTTTCTCCAGTTTGTTGATGTCTTTTTTAAAATGTGGTGCCCAAAACTGGACACAGTATTCCAGATGAGGTCTGACCAAAGAGGAGTAGAGGGCAATAATGACCTCACGTGATCTAGACTGTATGCTTCTGTTGATACATCCTAGAATTGCATTTGCCTTTTTTGCTGCTGCATCACACTGTTGACTCATGTTAAGTCTGTGATCAATTAGTATACCCAAGTCTTTTTCACATGTGCTGTTACTTAGCCCTATTCCTCCCATTTTGTATATGCTTTTTTCATTTTTATTGCCCAGATGTAGTACTTTGCATTTTTCCCTGTTAAAATCCATTCTGTTAGTTGCTGCCCACTGCTCCAGTTTATGTATATCTTTTTGAATCCTCTCTCTCTCTTCTCTAGTATTAGCTACCCCTCCTAGCTTTGTGTCATCAGCAAATTTGATCAGTTTACCCTCAATTCCTTCATCTAAATCATTGATAAAGATGTTGAACAATACAGGGCCCAAAACAGAGCCTTGTGGTACCCCACTTGAGACATTCTTCCAACTGGATGTGCAGCCATTTACAACCACTCTTTGGGTCCGATCACTAAGCCAGTTATGAATCCACCTAACAGTTGCCTTGTCCATTCCATACTTAGTCATTTTTTCAATAAGGATTGTGTGAGATACTTTGTCAAATGCTTTGCTGAAGTCAAGATATACTATATCTACAGCATTTCCCTGATCCACCCAGTCAGTGATTCTGTCATAGAAGGAAATTAAGTTAGTCTGACATGACTTATTAGTTACAAACCCATGCTGACTCTGTTTAATCACTTCATTCTTATCCAGGTACTTGCATACATGTTCTTTAATAATTTGTTCAAAGATCTTTCCTGGTATAGAAGTCAGACTCACCGGCCTGTAGTTCCCTGGGTCCACCTTCTTCCCCTTTTTGAAGATAGGAACAACATTTGCTCTTCTCCAGTCTTCTGGGACTTCTCCTGTTCTCCAAGAATTTTCAAAGATTATGGACAGTGGTTCAAGAATTTCTTCTGCTATCTCCTTCAGTACCCTGGGGTGTAATTCATCTGGACCTGGAGACTTGAATTCATTTAGGTTAGCTAAATGTTTCCTCACTGTCTTTCTGTTATAGATATCCTGGATTCTTCTATTTCTTTAATAGGACAGTGAAGATCAGTTGATGTTACATTTCCTTTCTGAGAGAAAACAGATGCAAAATAGGAATTTAAAAGTTCAGCCTTCTCAACATCCTGACTTACCATTTCATCATTTTCATCCTGTAAAAATCCTATAGCATCTTTGACTTTTCTTTTACTTTTGACGTATCCCCAAAATCCTTTTTTGTTGCTTTTGACGTCACTTGCAAGCCTTAATTCATTGTCAGCTTTAGATAATCTGATTTGTGCCCTGCAGGTTCTGCAGACGGCATTATATTCTTCTTTAGATATGCCTCCCTCTTTCCATTTGATAAACATTTCTTTCTTCCTTTTTAGCATGTGTTTAAGTTCTATGTTCATCCATCCTGGTTTCCTTAAATGCTTCCCATTCTTCCCTCTTTTCGGAATTGTTAACGATTGTGCTTTGAGAATCTAATTTTTCAAGATTTTCCATCCTTCCTGGACATTTTTGTCCTTAAGGATATCCAGCCATTGGATCCCTCCAATTCTCTTTCTGAGTTCCTTAAAATCTGCCTTTCTGAAATCTAACCTTGACGTCTGAGTCTTCACAGGTCTTCCTCCTCTTGTTATCCAAAATTCTAAAATAGCATGGTCACTACCTCCTAGGGTCCCAGCCACTCTTACCTCCTCCACCATTTCCTCCCTGTTTATGAGGATTAGATCCAAGGTAGCAGATCCCCTTGTTTTCTCCATTACCTTTTGGAAGATAAAGTTGTCAGCAAGAGAGGATAAGAATTTCCTGGACCTGTTAGTTTTGCCTGAGAGAGATTCCCAACAAATGTCTGGATAGTTGAAATCTCCCATGACCACTATGTCATATTTTTTGGAGAACTTGGCCATTTGATGCATAAAGAGTTCATCCATATCTTCAGCTTGCACAGGCGGCCTGTAGTAAATGCCTACAATGGTGTCCTTTCCATTGTTCTGTCCTTGTATTCTTACCCAAACAGTTTCCACAGAACTCCCAGTCTCTGAAGCTTCAATCTCTGTGCAGATATACGCTTTTCTAACATACAATGCAACACCTCCTCCTCGTTTATCAAGTCTGTTTCTTGCAAATAAGTTGTAACCTTCTAGCCTTGTATTCCAATCATGTGTATCGTCCCACCAAGTCTCAGTGATTCCAATGACATCATATTTCTTCTCCTGCGTTAGTAGCTCCAGTTCTCCTTGTTTGTTGCCCATGCTTTGTGTATTCGTATAGATGTTTAGGCAGGTCCCGGGAAGCTGTTGGGGTGGATGGAGGATGCGTTTCGAGGTAACGGCTGAGCAGGTTGGAGGCCTCCTTTACTTCCAATATGATGAGTCCAACTAGCATAGAGCTAAGTTAACTCCGAATACTCCAGCTAACTCCATAGCTGTACTGCCCGGTCAGCATTGTGGTCGGAGCCTTCCAAATAATGTGAGAGAGCTGAGTTCCTACTGTTGTCCTGCATCGACTCAAGGTTCCCACTCTCCCAGACTCCGGTTACGTACCGACACTCCAAGGGTTTCTTTCTGCGACCTAAGGTCCAGTAAGACTCTGGTTTTCCTGTCACTACGCCTGAAGCTGTAGCGACACTTCGGTCCCCAGTGACCGGTGATCAATGCAGGATAGTTCAATCCTTAAGGCACTTCTAGAATTCTTTTCCACTGCGCCTTTCTCCCTGCTCACACTCTCAATGTCAGCACTGACTAGACTAGGATAATATTCGGTTATCCGTACTAGCCTCCACTTTTGTACCGTCTCTCTGTATTGACAGGAATCTCGGCTCTCCAACAGGCACCAGTCCTGACTCCCTCCACACTCAGGAGAAACTTTCAGACTCTCTGTGCTACAGGACACTCCCCTCTACACCCCTGCTGGGTGTGTCTGAAGTGTATGTGAGTGATGTCGAGCCCTTAACCGTTACCTCTCCACTCATCCTCCTGGTATTGTGTGCCTTACATACCAGGGCTACACATTTACTGCAGGGACCGCAGCTAATGCTGCAGCCTCACAGTAAACCCCCAAATGAATGAGTCCTCCTGCTGACAGGAGAGGAAGTGGAAGCTTATTGATTGCTTTCACTTCACTTCAGGTCAGCCAGGGACACAATCAGTGATGTCAGGGAACTGGTTAACAAAAATAGGGGATCCCCTCAAAAAAAAAATGGCGTGGGGTCCCCCCTATTTTTGTTAACCAGCCAGATGAAGCAGACCGCTGAGGCCTGGATTTTCAGGCTGTTAAGGAGCCAAGATCCATGGACCTTGCCAGCCTGATAATACCAGGCCACAGCAGTCTGCATATCTTGGCTGATTAACAAAAATAGGGGATCCCCTCGAAAAAAATTGGCGTGGGTCCCCCCTATTTTTGTTAACCAGCCAGATGAAGCAGACCGCTGAGGCCTGGTTTTTCAGGCTGGTAAGGATCCAATATCCATGGACCTTGCAAGCCTGATAATACCAGGCCACAGCAGTCTGCTTAGCTTGGCTGGTTAACAAAAATAGGGATCCCCTCAAAAAAAAAAAACGGCGTAGGGGTCCCCCTATTTTTGTTAACCAGCCAAGTAAAATGCAGACTGCTGCGGCCTGGTATTAAAAGACTGTCAAGGCCCATGGATTTTGGCCCTCAACAGCCTGATAATACCAGGCTACAGCAGCCCCACATTTGGCGCTTCAAAAGATGTGCCAATTGTGGCACTTTACCCGGCTCTTCCCACTTGCCCTGTAGCGGTGGCAAGCGGGGTAATAAGGGGTTAATGTCACCGTTGATTGCACGGTGACAATAAGCCCGGTTAATAATGGAGAGGCGTCAATAAGACACCGATCCATTATTAATCCCAAAGTTATTAAATGCATAAAAAAAAGACAAAGCAAGAAAAAAGTCTTTTAATGAAATAAAAGAGACAACACAGTTTTCATTTCTTTTATTGTACTCTCATTCCTGCGACGCCATCGATCTCCTGTAAAAAAAGAAAAACAACAAACCAACAGTATACCACCTGTCCGACGCAGTCCATAACGACAGTCCCACGACGATCCAGCTCTGCTACATCGCAATGACAGGCAGAGCCTAACATCCCGACGCAGCACAGCTGATTACCTGCTTCCCCGGCGGTGACGTCATCGGACTGACTGCTTTACGGCCGGGATTACCCAGCAGTCACTGCAGTTATCGCGAGAAACTGCATGTGACCGCCGGGGAGAAGAGGATGGCGGCCATGAAGCAGTCCAGGCCGTGACCGCCGGAGATCTTCTGCCAGGTAAGTGCCGCTGACTCCTGACAGACCCGACCGACGGACACTGACAGTGACAGACCCGACCGACGGACACAGACAGTGACAGTGACAAATCCGATTCCGGTATTCGATAAGACGAAAATATCGAAACGAATTATCGAAAGGCCGATACAGCTAATATCGGCCGATAGCCGATATTTGCATTATCGTATCGCTCAACACTACTAGCTGTCCCTCTGGCAGTTATGACCTGCTACTCCTCTGCCTGCTATGACTTGCTGCCCCTCTGGCTGATATGACTTGCTGCTCCTCTGGCTGTTATGACTAGCTGACCTTCTGGCTGTTATGACTTGCTGCCACTCTGGCTGCTATGGCTTTCTGCACCTCTGGCTGCTATGACTTTCTGCACCTCTGGCTGCTATGACTTGCTGCCACTCTGGCTGCTATGACCTGCTGCCCCTCTGGCTGCTATGACTTTCTGCACCTCTGGCTGCTTTGACTTTCTGCACCTCTGGCTGCTATGACTTTCTGTCTCTCTGGCTGCTATGACTTGCTACTCCTCTGGCTGTTATGACTAGCTGACCCTCTGGCTGCTATGACTTGCTACTCCTCTGGCTGTTATGACTAGCTGACCTTCTGGCTGTTATGACTTGCTGCCACCCTGGCTGCTATGACTTTCTGCACCTCTGGCTGCTATGACTTGCTGCCACTCTGGCTGCTATGACTTTCTGTCTCTCTGGCTGCTATGACTTGCTGTCCCTCTGGATGTTATGACTTGCTGCTACTCTGGCTGCTATGACTTGCTGACCCTCTGGCTGTTATGACTAGCTGACCCTGTGGCTGTTATGACTTGCTGACCCTCTGGCTGTTATGACTAGCTGACCCTGTGGCTGTTATGACCTGCTGCCCCTCCGGCTGCTATGACCTGCTGCCCCTCTGGCTGCTATGACTTACTGCCACTCTGGATGTTATGACTTGCTGCTGCTCTGGCTGTTATGACCTGCAGCTCCTCTGGCTGTTATGACCTGCTGCCAATGTAATGCATAACCAGACAGCAGATTCTGCAGTATTTCTGAGGAATCTTGGAGATTTTCTCATGGGCAATGTCTTCCAGATCACTAATATTCTTCGGTTGTCAAGAGAGTGGTCCATAATTTTAAGAGAAGAGATCTTTACCTTACACAAAAAAAGAAAATTATACAAAAAAGATACAGCGACAATTAATGTTTCTAGAGATACAATATGGAGCTAAGTTCCCAAGCAGAAACGTACAGGAAGACCGGCTGCACTACCTGGAGGTGGCAGAAAGGGGAAGCTGTCACTGGCTGCAACTGGATTCCTGAGGAGGCAGGTGGTCAAATAACCATCGAGTGACTGCAAAAGAGCTGCAGGAAAATTTAGTAGCCGTAGGTACTAAGGGTTCAGATTGTACAGTAAGGCGCACCCTAAACGCTGTAGATCTCCGTGTCTGAACTCCAAGATGTCACCTCTACTGGCTCAAAAGAACAAGGAAATCAGCTCCAATATATCAAAACTATAGAAATAACCCACTGAAAGTTTGGGATTTTGATATTTGGAGCAGTAAAGCATGGCAGCTGCTCAGTTATGTCTACAGTCAAGCATGGCGATGGCTCAGTGATGTCTACAATGAAACATCGTGGTGACTCACTGATTTCTACAGTGAAGCAAGGCGGTGGCTCAGTGATGTCTACAGTGAATGATGAGGACTTGGTGATGTCTACAGCGAAGCATGGTGGTGGCTCAGTGATGTCTACAGTGAAGCATAGCGGGGGCTTGGTGATGTCCACAGTGAAGAATGGTGGTGACTCGGTCATGTCTACAGTAAAACATGGCTGTGGCTCAGTGATGTCTACAGTGAAGCATGGCGGTGGTTCAGTGATGACTACAGTGAAGCGTGGTGGAGGCTCAGTGATGTCTACAGGAACCATGGCAGTTACTTAGTTATGTCTACAGTGAAGCATGGCAATGGCTCACTGATGTCTACAGTGAAGCATGGCAGAGGCTCAGTGATGTCTACAGAGAAGCATGGCGGGGCTCAGGGTGTCTACAGTGAAGCATTGCGTGTGCCCGGTGATGTCTACAGAGAAGCATGGTGGAGGCTTGGTGATGTCTATAGAGAAGTATGGTGGTGGCTCAGTTATGTCTACAGTGAAGCATGGCAATGGCTCAGTAATGTCTACAGTGAAGCATGGCAGAGGCTCAGTGATGTCTACAGTGAAGCATGGCGGGGTTCAGGGATGTCTACAATGAAGCATGGCAATGGCTCAGTAATGTCTACAGTGAAGCATGGCAGGGGCTCAGTGATGTCTACAGTGAAGCATGGCGGGGCTCAGGGATGTCTACAGTGAAGCATGGCATGTGCCCGGTGATGTCTACAGAGAAGCATGGCAATGGCTCAGTAATGTCTACAGTGAAGCATGGCAGAGGCTCAGTGATGTCTACAGAGAAGCATGGCGGGCTCAGGGATGTCTACAGTGAAGCATGGCGTGTGCCCGGTGATGTCTACAGAAAAGCATGGTGGGAGCTTGGTGATGTCTACAGTGAAGCATGGTGATGGGTCAGTGATGTTTACAATGAAGTATTTGAGGCATTCATGATAAAACAACACAAGTAACGTTTTAATGGAGAAATAAATAAAGAAGAATGAACTTTAAATTTACTTCATTTTTCCTCTTTGTCTGATGTTTGCTGCGGGCCAGAAGAGAAGCCCTCCGTCTATATTAGCATCGAAGTAACAAAATAAATGCGACGAGTCCAGCACCAATATGCTTTTTCACTACAGTGAAGTGTGGTGGCTCAATGATTTCTACAGTGAAGCAAGGCGATGGCTCAGTGATGTCTACAGTGAATGATGAGGACTTGGTGATGTCTACAGCGAAGCATGGTGGTGGCTCAGTGATGTCTACAGTGAAGCATAGCGGGGGCTTGGTGATGTCCACAGTGAAGAATGGTGGTGACTCGGTCACGTCTACAGTAAAACATGGCTGTGGCTCAGTGATGTCTACAGTGAACCATGGCAGTTACTTAGTTATGTCTACAGTGAAGCATGGCAATGGCTCACTGATGTCTACAGTGAAGCATGGCAGAGGCTCAGTGATGTCTACAGAAAAGCATGGCGGGGCTCAGGGGTGTCTATAGTGATGCATGGCGTGTGCCCGGTGATGTCTACAGAGAAACATGGTGGGGGCTTGGTGATGTCTATAGAGAAGCATGGCGGGGCTCAGGGGTGTCTACAGTGAAGCATGGCATGTGCCCGGTGATGTCTACAGAGAAGCATGGCAGGGCTCAGGGATGTCTACAGTGAAGTATGGTGGTGGCTCAGTTATGTCTACAGTGAAGCATGGTGATGGGTCAGTGATGTTTACAATGAAGTATTTGAGGCATTCATGATAAAACAACACGAGTAATGTTTTAATGGAGGAATAAATAAAGAAGAATGAACTTTAAATTTACTTAGGGATCTGCCACTTAATTTTTCCTCTTTGTCTGATGTTTGCTGCGGGCCAGAAGAGAAGAGCCCTCCATCTATATTAGCATCGAAGTAACAAAATACATGCGACGAGTCCAGTACCAATATGCTTTTTCACTACAGTGAAGTGTGGTGGCTCAATGATGTCTACAGTGAAGCATGGTGGTGACTCGGTGATGTCTACAGTGAAACATGGTGGTGGCTCAGTGTTGCCCTGTGGCTGTTTTGATTCCTCTAGCACTGGAAACTTGCAGTTTGAGGAGGGCAAGGTGAATTCAATCATGTATCACAAAATCCTGTAAGAAAACATCATGCCTTCTGTGTGGAAGCAGAAGCTTTGACACAACAGGTCAATGATTCCAAGCATACCTCATTGCCATCAAGGCTTGATTTCAGTTGATTTCAGAAGTCCTAGAAAGTTCTGGAAGAGGGATGTGAAGAAGGAAGTTTCAGCATGAAACTCAAGAATATTAGTGCTGTGAAGCCGTGGTTTTCCATGAGGAATGGACTAAGACTCCTCAGGAACTCTGCCAGATACTGATGTCTGACTATACATCACATTTGCAAAAGGTCATAACAGCTAGGTAGGCTGCAGGTCATAAAATAGTGACAGCAGATCATAACAGACAGAAGGGCTCTAATAAGTGCTAAACAATATTTATGAAGGGGTGAATAATACTGAGACTGCAGTAGTCAGAAAAAAGGGACATGTGATGAATTTGGAGAAAGCACTTGTTATATTAGTTGTACTTGGGAGAAAGAGCTAACAAGCACAAGGCAGCTGATATCACTTTAACATGCTGATTGTATTATAAGAGCTGACTGGTTGCATTAAAAAGGGATTCTAGTTGAAATCATTATCTTCTTCTGTTAAACATGGTTCTGTCATGATTCCTATCGGTGAGTCTGGACACAGTAGCTGACAATTCAGCTGTCCCACCTAGGACTGAGGCATGCTGAGCTGTCAGTGTTTTGAGAGACAATCCAGCCGTCCAATCAGGGTCATGGCATACAGGGCTTCCTCTATATGTCTCCTGTTCTGAGTGATCACCTGGTTATTAAGTTAGTTCTCTGACTCCAATTACTGCCAGTTGTTGCTTAACTCAAGTGGTGTGTGTTTGCTCTGTTTCCCTGAGTTCTTATGTTCTGATCTTTGTTGCCAGACCTTGGGTTTTATCTTTGACCATCCATTTTCCTAGCCTCCTTGTCTTGATCTGCTACCTTCCTGGAATTCTGACCTCAGTGTGTTGCCTGACTACACCTTTAAACTGAATAGAAAGACAGCATCCAAGCTTGCACTGTATTTGACAGAATAAAATATTTGTTTACTTCACCCAAGCTTGGACACTGTCTCTCTCTACTCAGTTAATAGCAATTTCTTCCAGGTGGGCTCATTGGAATTTTGGACACTGTGTCTGCCTGTGGGTACGATGACCCGGTTTCCTGAGTGTCCTAGATTAGTGATGTGGGCAAGATTTTCACATTTTGTCTGCCTAGGCCTCTGTCTTTCCCCTTAGTTGATGTCACGACGTATAACAGATATATTCTATGATAGTAACATATATCTAATGTGACAACATTCTATATTTCATATAATAGAAAATATCAACATGTATACATAGTATCTGCCAGCATTGTCTTACCTGACATCATATCCTATGTATTGTGGGTCTATACTGTATACATGTCACGCTGTCTCAGGATAGAGGTAGACCGGGTCTATGCTGACCCTAAACTGGGGTCCTGACTAGTCCCTCTACCTGGAGGTACTGTTAATGGTACAGAGGTCCAGGCCGCCAGCGTAACCCTGTCTCCTGTAGATCCCTGACCACTGTAATCTAGTCCTGAGAAGGACCCTGATTACCACCACAGGGAATGGGCAGGTCACAGCTTACACACAGTCTAAGACAAACGAGACAGACAAGGGGTAAAGAAAACACAGCCTTGCATACAAAACTTCCACTACAGAGGAACACAAAAGGTTAAGGAGATAAACAATAAGCGAGGAGAGGAAAAACCACAACAGGCATTCTTAGCTTAAGTCTTCTCAGAAACGATCCGCTCTGCTGGTCTGAATGAATGCTTTCACCGACAACTTCCCCAGCGGACTAGCAGGTATATGAAGGAAGCTAATTAACACATTAATTGCAGCTAGGCGAGGCTGGTCAGTCCAGCACCGAGAGAGAAAGAATTAACTCCCTCAGTGCCAAAAAACACCCAGCACCAGAAACTCAGCTGTGCGAAGTCAGGGTGTGCAATCGCGACGATCTTCGCAGCGACACACCCGTGACAGTACACCCCCTTCTACGAGGGGCCTCTGGACCCTCAGGGCCTGGTTTATCTGGGTGAGTAGAGTGGAAGGCCCGAACCAATCGGTCTGCGTTAATATCCGACGCAGAAACCCACATCCTCTCCTCAGGACCATACCCCCTCCAATGAACAAGGTACTGAAGGGACCGGCGATTCAGACGTGAGTCAATGATCTTCGACACCTGAAACTCCAAGTTACCATTGACCACCACAGGAGGAGGAGGTAGAGGTGACGGTATAACTGGTGCCACGTACCTCTTAAGCAACGATTTGTGGAACACATTGTGGATTTTAAACGTAGGAGGGAGGTCAAGACGGAAAGCCACCGGATTAATTATCGAACTGATCCTGTATGGCCCGATGAATCTGGGACCGAGTTTCCAGGAGGGAACCTTAAGTTTTATATTCTTGGTAGACAACCATACCAGATCGTTCACACTAAGGTCCGGACCAGACACTCTCCTCCTATCAGCCATACGTTTGTATCGGTTCCCCATAGTGCTCAGATTATTAAGCACTCCTCTCCACACTGAAGCAAGTGACGACAAAAATCGTTCCTCAGGAACCCCAGAAGAGCCCCCCCATTGAAAGTACAAAACTGGGGGTGAAAACCATATGCCCCAAAAAACGGGACTTACCAGTGGACTCGCTCCGCCTATTGTTAAGAGCGAACTCTGCCAGAGGCAAGAAAGAAGACCAGTCCTCTTGGTTCTCTGAGACAAAACACCGGAGATATGTCTCTAAGCTCTGATTCAGACGCTCTGTCTGACCATTGGTCTGCGGATGAAAAGCCGAAGAAAATGACAACTGCATCCCCCGACGAGAACAAAATGTCTTCCAGAATTTGGACACAAACTGAGACCCCCGATCCGACACCACATCAGAAGGCAACCCGTGAAGTCTCACAATCTCCCCAATGAACACCTGCGCCAGAGTTTTAGCATTAGGAAGAGCAGGAAGAGCAATAAAATGTGCCATTTTGCTGAACCTGTCAACTACAACTAGTATGACAGTTTTACCTGAAGACGGAGGGAGGTCCGTAATGAAGTCCATAGACAGATGGGTCCATGGACGCTCCGGGGTTTTCAACGGTAAAAGGGCCCCAGACGGACGGGTATGTGGGGTCTTAGAGCGCGCACATACTCCACAGGACGCGACAAAAGTTACCACCTCTTTATTTAAGTTAGACCACCAAAACCGGCGTGAAAGGAGATCCACAGTTGCTTTACTCCCTGGGTGTCCTGCCAAAGCAGAATTATGATGTGCCTCGATAACCTTTTGTCTTAACTGATCTGGAACAAACAGTTTCCCTGGAGGTCCTACAGGGGCGTCCCCCTGAGCCTCCAATACCTTCTCCTCAAGCTCAGAGCATACAGCCGACACCACAACTCCCTCCTGAAGAATAGGAACCGGGTCATCCGTCTTCCCGGCCCCGGGAAACTACGAGATAAGGCATCAGCCTTTACATTTTTTGACCCAGGACGATATGTGACGACAAAATTAAACCTGGTAAAAAACAACGACCATCTAGCTTGTCTGGAATTCAGACGTTTTGCAGACTCTAAATACAGCAGGTTCTTGTGATCAGTAATGACAGTGACCGGGTGGACTGCCCCCTCCAAAAAGTGACGCCACTCTTCAAAAGCCAACTTAATGGCCAAGAGTTCCCTATTGCCGACATCATAATTCCTCTCGGCGGACGACAATTTTTTAGAGAAGAAAGCGCACGGATGCCATTTACCAGGGGACGGACCTTGAGATAATACCGCACCCACTCCTACGTCAGATGCGTCTACCTCCACAATGAACGGTTGTGATGCATCAGGTTGAATGAGTACAGGTGCTGAAGCAAAACATTTTTTCAAGGAGGAAAATGCTTGACAAGCTTTGTCAGACCACCTAGAAAAATCCGTCCCTTTTTTTGTCATGTCAGTGAGGGGTTTGACAACGGATGAGAAATTACGAATAAATTTCCGGTAGTAGTTAGCAAACCCCAGGAAACGCTGCCGTGCCTTAAGATCCTCTGGCCGATCCCACTCAAGCACTGCCTTCACTTTCCCAGGGTCCATACGGAAACCGGAAGCTGACACCAGGAATCCTAAAAACTGAAGTTTCTGTACGGCGAATACACACTTCTCCCATTTGGCGTACAGTTTATTGTCTCGCAAGATCTGCAACACCTGTCTCACATGCTCCTGATGAGACACAAGATCCGGCGAGTAAATTAAGATGTCATCAAGATAAATGACAACAAACTGTCCCACTAGGTGGCGAAAGATGTCATTAACAAAATGTTGAAACACCGCCGGGGCAGTAGTCAGACCGAAAGGCATGACAAGGTTCTCATAATGTCCCTCCGGAGTGTTAAACGCCGTCTTCCACTCATCCCCCTCCTTTATCCTAATCCGATTATACGCCCCCCTGAGATCCAACTTAGAGAACCATTTGGCGCCCACAATCTGATTGAAGAGATCAGGAATAAGTGGGAGCGGATACGGATCTCGGACCGTAATCCGATTAAGCTCACGGAAATCCAGGCAAGGGCGTAGGCCTCCATCTTTTTTCTTCACAAAGAAGAACCCGCGGCCACTGGGGAAGATGAAGGTCTAATATGCCCCTTGGCCAGACTTTCCGAAATATAATCCTTCATAGCTTGCCTCTCAGGACCAGAAAGGTTATATAACCTAGATTTAGGTAACTTAGCATCAGGAAGCAATTTTATAGCACAGTCATACGCGCGATGAGGAGGTAATTCTTGACACCCTTCCTCTGAAAACACATCCTCAAAGTCCTCCAGAAAAGGAGGTAAGGTTCTAGGCACGACCGCCCCGATGACCGTGTTCATGCAGTTACTATTGCAAAATTCACCCCACTGGCTTATCTCTCTGGTTTGCCAATTAATAACTGGGTTATGTTTAGTTAACCAAGGAAGTCCCAACACAATAGGAGTGGGAAGACCCTCTAACACATAACAAGACAATAGTTCTTTATGTATTGCCCCCACTCGAAGGTCTATGTTATGCACGGCTTGCACAAAGCTACCTGACCGAGAGGCCTGGCGTCAATAGAGAATATAGGGATAGGTTTGGCCAATACACTCAGTTGCATACCTTGCACCTGGGCAAACCGAGCGTCCACCAAATTAGCCGCGGCCCCACTATCCAGAAGAACAGAAATCCTCTCAGTTCTCGTACCTACCACCACCTCCGCTGGTACGAGAAACTGAGACGGACTTGGGGACGAAATACATAATCCCAGATTGTCGTCCACCACACAACCTGGGATCAACAGTTTTCCGGCGACTCCTTGCTTAGCAAAGTACGGATAGACACCCCCCAACAAAATGTCCCTTTCTCCCGCAGAAGAAACACTTTCCTGTCTGGCGGCGCACCGCCGATCCCCTCCCACGAAACGATGTCCCTCCTAACTGCATAGGCTCCTCAGAACAAACCAGGGGAACCTCAATATAAGGGACTATAGTAGAAGGTGGAGTCATCACCGGGGGCGGAGTTACCTCGCACCTCTCCCGAAGCCGTCTATCAATGCGAATAGCAAGGGCCATAGCGGCCTCCAGTGACGCGGGAGAATCATACTGAGCCAACACATCTTTTAATTTGTCAGATAATCCTTGACAAAACTGGCTCCTAAGAGCTGGGTCATTCCACTGAGTATCTGTGGCCCATCTACGGAACTCAGAAGAAAATTCCTCCGCCGGACGATCTCCCTGCTGTATCTTACGTAACTTCGTTTCAGCAAGGGAGACCCGATCCGGGTCATCATATACCAGACCCAGGGCTGTAAAAAATCGATCTACTGACTGGAGAGCCGGGGAGTCCGGAGGAAGAGAGAACGCCCAGGATTGAGGGTCCCCTTGTAAGAGCGAGATGACAATTCCCACCCTCTGATCTTCACTCCCCGAAGACCGAGGCCGTAGCCGAAAATATAATTTACATGCCTCCCGGAAGGTAAAAAATTTGTCCCGCCCACCAGTGAACCTGTCCGGGAGAGCTACTTTAGGTTCAGATCTGGTTTGCTCCCGGGGGTACAAAACCTTGGACTTAACGTCCGTCAGCTCCATGGACAAACTCTGCAACTGCTGAGCTAACTGGGCTACTGGATCCATGGTAGCTGGGGAGAATCTTTAGTGTGGTCGGTGAAAATGTCACGACGTATAACAGATATATTCTATGATAGTAACATATATCTAATGTGACAACATTCTATATTTCATATAATAGAAAATATCAACATGTATACATAGTATCTGCCAGCATTGTCTTACCTGACATCATATCCTATGTATTGTGGGTCTATACTGTATACGTGTCACGCTGTCTCAGGATAGAGGTAGACCGGGGTCTATGCTGACCCTAAACTGGGGTCCTGACTAGTCCCTCTACCTGGAGGTACTGTTAATGGTACAGAGGTCCAGGCCGCCAGCGTAACCCTGTCTCCTGTAGATCCCTGACCACTGTAATCTAGTCCTGAGAAGGACCCTGATTACCACCACAGGGAATGGGCAGGTCACAGCTTACACACAGTCTAAGACAAACGAGACAGACAAGGGGTAAAGAAAATACAGCCTTGCATACAAAACTTCCACTACAGAGGAACACAAAAGGTTAAGGAGATAAACAATAAGCGAGGAGAGGAAAAACCACAACAGGCACTCTTAGCTTAAGTCTTCTCAGAAACGATCCGCTCTGCTGGTCTGAATGAATGCTTTCACCGACAACTTCCCCAGCAGACTAGCCGGTATATGAAGGAAGCTAATTAACACATTAATTGCAGCTGGGCGAGGCTGGTCAGTCCAGCACCGAGAGAGAAAGAATTAACTCCCTCAGTGCCGAAAAACACCCAGCACCAGAAACTCAGCTGTGCGAAGTCAGGGTGTGCAATCGCGACGATCTTCGCCGCGACACACCCGTGACAGTTGATGACTTTTCGATTACCCTGTGTCACGTAATAGACCAACACATACGGTCTGGGGTTGCACCTGCAAGGGTTAATCTATCTCCTCTCACTCAGTCCAGCATTCAACCTCTGTCGTATGCTGCAATGGGAG
This sequence comes from Oophaga sylvatica, assembly GCA_033576555.1. NCBI lineage: Eukaryota > Metazoa > Chordata > Amphibia > Anura > Dendrobatidae > Oophaga > Oophaga sylvatica. The sequence goes on from JARQOD010002323.1 coordinate 59,051, forward strand.
CATAAATCACACCCTGACACAGACCACACACCCCGCTCATACACGCTGCCACCACTCATCGAACACACGGGCGATGAGTCCCGGAAATATTACTACTATATGCCAATCACCAGGAGCACACACTTCTAAGGCTATGGATTCTTTAGAGCAACAAGGTTCAGACTTATTAAAGTTTAAAGCTTTAATATAAAAGGTACAGTGCTTACAATAAAAGGGATATAAAAATGGAAATAACAAGGGACATACAAATATGCAAAACAGTATAAAATAACAGGGAGAAAAACTTACAGAAATATCGAACTTTGCATTCTGGTATTCTGTCCCCGAGGGAGGGGGAATATGAGATGATCACATTAGCTTGGCTGCCCCCATATGTGACACGTTTCTTTTGTGTGGAAGTCTAATTTTTAGATATGACTTGGGGATCCAATTTCTAGACCAGCCTCTCATTATAATATTCTAATTGCTGGTTTGTGAGTGGACCATGCCATGCTACCAATGAATACATTATTTTCTCTCTGAACCTCTGGTGTAAACTTTCCCATAGATAGCTAGCATTGACATCTAACTTCAAAAGGGCCAGAAGATGTGAAATGCTCTCAGGAAGGCACCCTGGAGAGATTGGAGACTAGGAGACTGCCAGTCAGGCTAACATGAGGTCATGACCTGTGTGGAGAGCTGCAGCCTAAGACAAACTTCACTTACTGCTGGTCATATATATGCATACATATACATATTTCACTACAATACATATACATATTTCACTACACCCTGCCTCATGGCTTGTCCGTGAGTATTGACTAGCAACACAGGTTTCCTCAAAGAAACAAGTGCCATCATCATTGCTTTGCATCAAAAAGGCTTTACAGGCAGGGCATTCTTACTTGTAAAATTGCCCCTGAAGCAACCAATTATCGAAGAGAACTTGAAAATGAGAAGTTGAATTGCTGTGATGAAGGCTTCTGGACATCCAAGAAAACCAAGCAAGTGCCAGGACTCAAGAGTGCTCAGCAATGAGATTGATTCTACACCAGTGCAGAGCTTGCTTTGAAATGGCAGCAGGCAAGTGAGTGCCAGTGCATCTGCATGGACAGTGGGTTGATGGCTTTTGGAGGCTACCTGGTGTTGAAAAGGGCAGCAAGTACATCACTCTTCTTCTGGGAAAACATCAAGGACAGACTAACATTCTGAAGGAAGTACGGGGGGATCTGACTGCAGATGGGTAAAGTTATTTTCTCGGATGAAGTTCCTTCAGACTAGGACAACTGGAAAAATTATTATCAGGATAAGAGTGAGCGCTGCCATGAGTCCTATGTTTCTGCTAATAGTGAAGCCTTCAGACATCACTCATGTGGTCCATGGAGGAACTCATAATTTTTCCAAAGAACATGGCCATGAATAAAGTATGGGATCTAAACCTCCTCCAAAGAGCAACTACTCCCATCACCCAGGAGCAATGTGGAGATGTGGAGACCATGTCACAAGGTTAAAAGTGGTAAGTAAATTACTCAGTGAACAAAACATTGACATTTTGGGTCTACAGTCATGGCCAAAAGTTTTGAGAATGACACAAATATTATATTTTTACATGATCTGCTGCCCTCTGGTTTTTATGTGTGTTTGACAGATGTTTTTATCACAGACAGAAATATAATTGCAAACATATGAGTAACAAAAGCTTATATTGACAGTTAGAATGAGTTAATGCAGCAAGTCAATATTTGCAGTGTTGACCCTTCTTCTTCAGGACCTCTGCAATTCTCCCTGGCATGCTCTCAATCAACTTCTGGACCAAATCCTGACTGATAGCAGTCCATTCTTGCACAATCAATGCTTTCATTTTGTCAGAATTTTTAGGTTTTTGTTTGTCCACCCGTCTCTTGATGATTGACCACAAGTTCTCAATGGGATTAAGATCTGGGGAGTTTCCAGGCCATGGACCCAAAATCTCTTGGTTTTGTTCCCTGAGCCATTTAGTTATCACCTTTACTTTATGGCAAGGTGCTCCATCATGCTGGAAAAGGCATTGTAGATCGCCTGGTTTGTGAATGATTTCAGGATGCTTAACAGTTGGCATGAGACAAGACTGGTGGTAGCGCTCACCTTGTCTTCTCCGAATGAGGCGTTTTCCTGATGTCCCAAACAATCGAAAAGGGGATTCATCAGAGAAAATAACTTTACCCCAGTCCTCAGCAGTCCACTGCCTGTACCTTTTGCAGAATATCAGTCTGTCCATGATGTTTTTTCTGGAGAGAAGTGGCTTCTTTGCTGCCCTCCTTGAGACCAGGCCTTGCTCCAAGAGTCTCCGCCTCACAGTGCGTGCAGATGCACTCACACCTGCCTGCTGCCATTCCTGAGCAAGCTCTGCACTGCTGGTAGCCCGATCCCGCAGCTGAAACACTTTTAAGAGACAATCCTGGCGCTTGCTGGTCTTTCTTGGGCGCCCTGGAGCCGTTTTGGCAACAATGTAACCTCTCTCCTTGAAGTTCTTGATGATGCGATAGATTGTTGACTGAGGTGCAATCTTTCTAGCTGCGATACTCTTCCCTGTTAGGCCATTTTTGTGCATTGCAATGATGACTGCACGTGTTTCTTTAAAGATAACCATGGTTAACAGAAGAGAAACAATGATCATAGAATCATAGAATGGTAGAGTTTGAAGGGACCTCCTGGGCCATCTGGTCCAACCCCCTGCTCAGAGCAGGATTCTCTAAATCATCCCAGACAGATGTCTGTCCAGCCTCTGTTTGAAGACTTCCATTGAAGGAGAACTTACCACCTCTCGTGGCAGCCTGTTCCACTCCTTGATCACCCTAACTGTCAAAAAGTTTTTTCTAATATCTAATCTGTGTCTCCTCCCATTCAGTTTCATCCCATTGCTTTTAGTCTTTCCTTGTGCAAATGAGAATAAAGATGATCCTTCTACAATGTGACAGCCCTTGAGATATTTGTAGACAGCTATTAAGTCTCCTCTCAGTCTTCTTTTTTGCAAGCTAAACATTCCCAAATCCTGCAACCGTTCCTCATAGGGCATGGTTTGCAGACTGGTCACCATTCTGGTGGCTCTTCTTTGAACTTGCTCCAGTTTGTTGATGTCTTTTTTTAAATGTGGTGACCAAAACTGGACACAGTATTCCAGATGAGGTCTGACCAAAGAGGAGTAGAGGGCAATAATGACCTCACGTGATCTAGACTGTATGCTTCTGTTGATACATCCTAGAATTGCATTTGCCTTTTTTGCTGCTGCATCACACTGTTGACTCATGTTCAGTCTGTGATCAATTAGTATACCCAAGTCTTTTTCACATGTGCTGTTACTTAGCCCTATTCCTCCCATTTTGTATATGCTTTTTTCATTTTTATTGCCCAGATGTAGTACTTTGCATTTTTCCCTGTTAAAAAACATTCTGTTAGTTGCTGCCCACTGCTCCAGTTTATTTATATATTTTTGAATCCTCTCTCTCTCTTCTCTAGTATTAGCTACCCCTCCTAGCTTTGTGTCATCAGCAAATTTGATCAGTTTACCCTCAATTCCTTCATCTAAATCATTGATAAAGATGTTGAACAATACTGGGCCCAAAACAGAGCCTTGTGGTACCCCACTTGAGACATTCTTCCAACTGGATGTGCACCCATTTACGACCACTCTTTGAGTCCGATCACTAAGCCAGTTATGAATCCACCTAACAGTTGCCTTGTCCATTCCATACTTAGTCATTTTTTCAATAAGGATTGTGTGAGATACTTTGTCAAATGCTTTGCTGAAGTCAAGATATACTATATCTACAGCATTTCCCTGATCCACCCAGTCAGTGATTCTGTCATAGAAGGAAATTAAGTTAGTCTGACATGACTTATTAGTTACAAACCCATGCTGACTCTGTTTAATCACTTCATTCTTATGCAGGTACTTACATACATGTTCTTTAATAATTTGTTCAAGATCTTTCCTGGTATAGAAGTCAGACTCACTGGCCTGTAGTTCCCTGGGTCTACCTTCTTCCCCTTTTTGAAGATAGGAACAACATTTGCTCTTCTCCAGTCTTCTGGGACTTCTCCTGTTCTCCAAGAATTTTCAAAGATTATGGACAGTGGTTCACAAATTTCTTCTTTTTTTGATGCCAAGCACCAGCCTCCTTTTAAAGTGTCCAGTGGTGTCATTCTTACTTAATCATGACAGATTGATCTCCAGCCATGTCCTCATCAACACCCACACTTGTGTTAATGGAGCAATCACTGAAAAGAGGTTAGCTGGTCCTTTTAAGGCAGGGCTGCAATGATGTTGAAATGTGTTTTGGGGGATAAAGTTCATTTTCTAGCCAAATATTGACTTTGCAAGTAATTGCTGTTAAGCTGATCACTCTTTATAACATTCTGGAGTATATGCAAATTTCCATTAGAAGAAGTGAAGCAGTAGACTTTGTAAAAATTAATATTTGTGTCATTCTCAAAACTTTTGTCCATGACTGTACATCCAGGAAACTCCCCAGATCTCAGTCCCATTTAGAATCTGGTGTCAATCTTCTAAAAGGATTCAAACCTTATAAATGTTTACAATTATACGTCAGTAACCAGAGAAACATCCGACTAAAGGAGCAAAAACACTGAAGAAGCTAAATGTGAAACCCAAAATTTGTGTCAGTCTCTAAAATTTTGGCCATGACTGTAGTGTATCCCTTTAAAAGATATTTTTGAAATGTATTAAATGTTACACAAAATGTTCCTTGAGTAAAGCCCGGAGAAAGGAAATACTCTGCGCTTTGCGGATTTTGTCTCATAGACTGTAATGACAGAGCCGTTATAGTCTGCTCAGATGTATGGCACACATTAAAGCCGACCCATGACATCCACATTCAATGTGCAGCACAACGCTCAGAAATAACTGACTCTTTGCTCCATTTCTATCATATCTCTAGGATGGTGGCGATAAAACAATGAGAGATATCAGCAGCTGCTGCTCAGTCACAGGAAAAGCAGGAGATAATCAGCATAAAGTGACAGTAATGAGAGACACAGGTCTGCTGATCCGAGATAACACACACATATATCCGCCAAATTATATCCTGTCATCTGCTACACTCCAACCCCAAACAGCCGAGTACTGGACCATATACAGTCATAGAGGGCAGTATTATAGAAGTTATATTATTGTACATTGGAGCAGTATTATAGTAGTTATATTTTTGTACATAGGAGCAGTATTATAGTAGTTATATTCTTGTACATAGGAGCAGTATTATAGTAGTTATATTCTTATATATATGAGCAGTATTATAGTAGTTATATTCTTGTATATAGGAGCAGTATTATAGTAGTTATATTCTTGTACATAGGAGCAGTGTTATAGTAGTTATATTCTTGTACATAGGGGGCAGTATTATAGTAGTTATATTCTTGTACATCGGAGCAGTATTATAGTAGTTATATTCCTGTACATAGGGGCAGTATTATAGTAGTTATATTCTTGTACATAGGGGGCAGTATTATAGTAGTTATATTCTTGTACATAGGAGCAGTATTATAGTAGTTATATTCTTGTACATCGGAGCAGTATTATAGTAGTTATATTCTTATATATATGAGCAGTATTATAGTAGTTATATTCTTGTACATAGGAGCAGTATTATAGTAGTTATATTCTTGTACATCGGAGCAGTATTATAGTAGTTATATTCTTATATATGAGCAGTATTATAGTAGTTATATTCTTGTATATAGGAGCAGTATTATAGTAGTTATATTCTTGTACATAGGAGCAGTGTTATAGTAGTTATATTCTTGTACATAGGGGGCAGTATTATAGTAGTTATATTCTTGTACATCGGAGCAGTATTATAGTAGTTATATTCTTGTACATAGGGGCAGTATTATAGTAGTTATATTCTTGTACATAGGGGCAGTATTATAGTAGTTATATTCTTGTACATAGGAGCAGTATTATAGTAGTTATATTCTTGTACATAGGAGCAGTATTATAGTAGTTATATTCTTGTACATAGGGCAGTATTATAGTAGTTATATTCTTGTACATAGGGGCAGTATTATAGTAGTTATATTCTTTACATAGGGGCAGTATTATAGTAGTTATATTCTTGTACATAGGACAGTATTATAGAGTTATATTCTTGTACATAGGGACAGTATTATAGTAGTTATATTCTTGTCATAGGAGCAGTATTATAGTAGTTATATTCTTGTACATAGGGACAGTATTATAGTAGTTATATTCTTGTACATAGGGCAGTATTATAGTAGTTATATTCTTGTACATAGGGGCAGTATTATAGAGTTATATTCTTTACATAGGGCAGTATTATAGTAGTTATATTCTTGTACATAGGACAGTATTATAGTAGTTATATTCTTGTACATAGGGACAGTATTATAGTAGTTATATTCTTGTGCATAGGAGCAGTATTATAGTAGTTATATTCTTGTACATAGGGACAGTATTATAGTAGTTATATTCTTGTACATAGGAGCAGTATTATAGTAGTTATATTCTTGTACATAGGGCAGTATTATAGTAGTTATATTCTTGTACATAGGGGCAGTATTATAGAGTTATATTCTTTACATAGGGCAGTATTATAGTAGTTATATTCTTGTACATAGGGCAGTATTATAGTAGTTATATTCTTGTACATAGGAGCAGTATTATAGTAGTTATATTCTTGTACATAGGGACAGTTTATAGTATGTATATTCTTGTACATGGAGCATATTATAGTATTATATCTTGTACATAGGAGCAGTATTATAGTAGTTATATTCTTGTACATAGGGCGAAGTATTATTTTAAGTAGTTATATTCTTGTACATAGGAGCAGTATTATAGTAGTTATATTCTTGTACATAGGAGCAGTATTATAGTAGTTATATTCTTGTACATAGGGACAGTATTATAGTAGTTATATTCTTGTCATAGGAGCAGTATTATAGTAGTTATATTCTTGTACATAGGGACAGTATTATAGTAGTTATATTCTTGTCATAGGAGCAGTATTATAGTAGTTATATTCTTGTACATAGGGACAGTATTATAGTAGTTATATTCTTGTACATAGGGGCAGTATTATAGTAGTTATATTCTTGTACATAGGAGACAGTATTATAGTAGTTATATTCTTGTACATAGGAGCAGTATTATAGTAGTTATATTCTTGTACATAGGGCAGTATTATAGTAGTTATATTCTTGTACATAGGGAGTATTATAGTAGTTATATTCTTGTACATAGGGCAGTATTATAGTAGTTATATTCTTGTACATAGGGGCAGTATTATAGTAGTTATATTCTTGTACATAGGAGCAGTATTATAGTAGTTATATTCTTGTACATAGGAGCAGTATTATAGTAGTTATATTCTTGTACATAGAGCAGTATTATAGTAGTTATATTATTGTACATGGGGCAGTATTATAGTACGGTAGTTATAATTTTGAACATGTGGGGTTATATAATATGTACAGTCTGGTTCTTGGGGGATAGTTTGGCAGTAGTTATATTTTATACATGCAGGTAGTCAGGTATTTTGGGTAGGTAGGTAAATTGAATCATCAGGCCCAATAGTTGCATTCATATGTAATATTACTCAGTTTTGTAGGATCCGTGTTACTATGCTATGACGAATACATACTCTTTGAACATTTAATGTCTTCCACAATAATCCCTGGCAGAATAGAATAAAGCCATTAAATGTCATGGCTGCTGAACGAGAGAGCACAGGTCACCGCGTCGCATCATACCTGAAGAATACAAAGTGAGCACCGACATTCCCTATTCATTCTGTATAAGAAAATGTGTATGGTTATATATATATAGCCCCAGAATAATACACAAGGGAAAGTCGGGGAATCATTCCAGGGATCGTTTTAAAGGCTTCACGACAATAAAAAAAAGATTTTGAAAGAAATCAGTGAATAGAATATTGCTATTTATTTCTGCTCAGTTAACCACAAAATGACCAGTCGGCTGAGTCTTATGTGATTTACGCTCCACAGAATGACAACATGGGAATAACCTGCTTACACATATGGAGGATTGCTGATTTCTAGGGCCGTCCACTGTAAAGTGTCTCAGTGACAGCTCAGAAAATGACAATATTGGAAGATATGGGATTTCCCCAAAAGGCCAGGCATTCATGGTTCACAGGTAATGAGCAAAAACCCCTTTGAGAAATTCCAGAACTGAGATTCTCCACAAAATCTTTGCTGATGACATATTTTGAATTTTAGATTTCTGATTTGTTAACCTCATCTTACGTCAAATAATGAGAAAAATTTCTCCTTCGCAACAGACTGTAAAGTGAAAGTCTTATATTTTCAGTATGCTAGTTATACTGACATCTAGTGGCCAATATGAAATCTGCGATATTTTAAAATATACTTTTATTCTGAATTTTTAATTATCTAGAAATGAAAATAAAATTGCCCATCACTTAATGATTGGTGTTGGTCAGACCTCCACTACCCCACGATTCTGAAAATGAAGGGGCTGCAAAGCTAATTTAGCTCAGCATTTTCTTCTGAGTTTTCCTGTGCACCGAGCTGTGCAGGTAACTACAGCATGGCCAAATTCAAGTGGGTGCCTGGTGCATCATTGTGCAAAAAATGCAAATTTATCCTCTGTATATTATACGGATGATAGAGGCCATCACAGTAGCTGGAAGTGGTATGTATATTGCTTTTGGCTGATTACATATAATTTCATGCTTATCAGTGATGGTAAGCAGCATAGGAACCGGGAGGAAGTATATGTACTACTTATGTTCTTTCCTGAAATTCTGTGCCCTTTTTTCTCCAGATATACCTCTGATCCTTGTGGCCAAGGAGTACTATTGTAACCTCATCGGACCACAGAACGTTTTTCCTGAATGCATCTGGCTTGTTTAGATGTTCTTTTGAATACTTCTGTCACTGAATTTTACGGTGAAGACACAGGAGAGGTTTTCTACTGATGACTCTTCCATGAAGGCCATATTTGGTCAGGTGTCTCTGAACTGTATAACAATGTATCACAACTCCAGAGTCTGCTAAATCTTTCTGAAGGTCTTTTGCAGTCAAGCGGGGTTTCTGATTTGCCTCTGTAGCAATCCTACAAGCAGCTCACTGAAATTTTGCTTGGCCTTCCAGACCTTATCTTGACCTCCACTCAGGGCCGGCGTCAGCACCCGGCATACCCGGGCAAGTGCCGGGGCCCTGAGCAGGCGGGGGGCCCCACTCGCCGTCGGGCACCCCGGCGCCCGTTAGCAGATGAGAGCGGTACCTGTTGTGAATGGACTTGAAATAAGTTCTGAGCAGAGGCTCCCTCTGGTGGTTACAAGCGGTACTGGACTGTCCAGTGAAGATTGTGAGGATTGGGAATCAGGTGTTACTGACTGGTCTTATATAAGGGAGTCGCCTTCCCATCAGGGTTGCCGGTGATCAATTGTTCTGGTCTCAATCCTTGATTCCTGTTTCCTTTTTAGCCTGCTGTGTCGTGTCTGCATCTCCTGCTAACAGATAAGACATTTTCTTCTTTTGTTTTTGTGCTTGATTTTTTTTGCATTTTGTCCTGCACTTCTGTGGGGGCCTTCAGGGTCCCCTCCGGGGGCTTTTGCCCTCTCAGTTTAGTTCAGCCACTGATTTTGTACATTTGCTTTTTCCAGTTTTTTCAGTGGCTGCTGTTTTGATTTTGTTACACCAGAGAACTAATTTAGGTGGTAGAGGTTGTGTGATCTCAGGTGTTTTTGAAATTAGTAGAGTTGGTGCTTTTCAGGGTTTTTTGGGATTGCAGTAAGTGCCCTTCCTATCCTTTTCTATTTAGGTAGTTTGGGCCCCAACGTTTGCTCATACTATTTTCTGTCTGTGTCAGTATTTCTTCTTGTCTAACCGCCATTACATGTTTGGGGGCTTTCTATGTTCTTTGGGGATCTGCTCCGGGCAGATAGCTTTCCTCTTTCTATCTTCAGGTGTAGTTAGTTTCTCAGGCTGTGACGAGGCGTCTAGGACCAACGTAGGAACGCTCCACGGCTGCCTCTAGTTGTGGTGGTTAGTCAGGGTACTGCAATCTCATAGATTCCAACTGCTCTGGTGTATTGCCTTTTTTACCTGTACTCCTCAGCTACCGAAACATAACAGGTACCAGCGCCGCCACTGGGCCCCCCCCGCTTGTTCAGGGCCCCGGCAGCAGCCGGCCCAATACTTACCTCTCCCCGTGCCTCCGCTGCCGCAGCTCTGGGCTCCAGTGGGCGCCTGCGCTTCCTCTCACAGCAGTGCCACTGAATGACGTCATCATTCAGCGGCCGGCTGTGGCAGAGAGAGCGCGGACGCCGGACAAGTGAGATGTGAGGTGTGTGTGTGTCTGTGTGTATCAGTGTGTGTGTATGTAGTGCAGTGCTTTGTAGTGGAGAGTGCTGCGGTGCTGTCTGTGGTGGTGCTGTATGTGTGATGGTGGTGGGGGAGGCAGTGATGGTGGTGAGGAGGCAGTGATGATGATGATGGGAGGCGATGATGATGATGGGGAGGCAATGATGATGATGATGATGGGGAGGCAATGATGATGATGATAATGGGGAGGCAATGATGATGATGATGATGGGGAGGCAATGATGATGATGATGGGGAGGCAATGATGATGATGATGATGATAATGGAGAGGCAATGATGATGATGATTATGATGGGGAGGCAATGATAATGATGATGGGCAGGCAATGATGATGATGGGCAGGCAATGATGATGATAATGGGGAGTCTTTCCACAGCGCACTTTCCTGAGCCGTAACAGTGCAGAGCGCAGCACAGTGTAGAGGAGAGCTCCATATTTTGTATGGAGCATTATAAGGGGACCAGTATCCTGTATGGAGCATTATATTGGGTCCAGTATTCAGTATGGAGCATTATATGGGGACCAGTATCCTGTATGGAGCATTATATGGGGACCAGTATCCTGTATGGAGCATTATATTGGGTCCAGTATCCTGTATGGAGCATTATATTGGGTCCAGTATCCTGTATGGAGCATTATATTGGGTCCAGTATTCTGTATGGAGCATTATATGGGGGATGGGGAGGGTGACATCCTGCATGGGGTATTATATGGGTGATGAGGGGGAGACTATGTGGTGCCCATAATATTGTATGGAGGACTGTACTGTCCAGTCTGTACTGTGCGCTGTGAGGAGTTGGCGGTTTCTGAGCTATTGTACAATTTACAATAGATATCACTCATGTAATGGAAGAAGTGAAGTATTTGGCATTGTACTGTACCTATATTTCTCTGCAGTATCTGTGCATCATGAATTGTGGTCTGTGTTAAAGGGGGCCACTGAGGCTCTTTCACCCGGGGCCCATAAAAACCTGGAGCCGTCCCTGCCTCCACTGTTCCTGGTAACTGCCGTTTTTTACATTTGGAACTGAGGAAAGGGCAACTTGAAAACGCTTTGCTACCTTCTTATAGCCTTCTCCAGCTTTATGGGCCTCCACTATTTTCAGAGTGCTTGGCAGCTGCTTAGAAGAACACATGGCAGCTCTTTTTCGGCACAAGGTTAGAGGAGGCTGGGTATTTAGTTAGTTGGGAAATTTGCATCCCCTGGCCTTTCCTAATGATGATAGTGAACAAGCCATAACCCTAAGAGGCTAATTGAGGTCTGAAACCTTGGTCAAAGTTATCTGAGAACACAAATCTCCAAGGGTGCCCAAACTTTTGCCTCGGCCCATTTGCCTTTTTTTAATTTTTAAAATGTTAAAGATGAAAAAATATATATTTTTGCCTAATATACAAATGTGTCATCTGTATCTTTAGGCCTTTTACAGATCAATTCATCTTCAAATGGCTTAACTGGTCACAATAACATTTATTTTGAACAGGGGTGCCCAAACATTTACATGCCACTCTAGTTGTGGAATGTGCGTCACATGTGATTGGTGCTTCATTTTTTTAATACCGTGTTCTAAATTCCCTGCAAGTTACTTGCAAGCTCAATTGTAAAATACTAGCAGCCTGCAGCCACCACTAGAGGGAGCCAAGGAGCTTTCTGCATACTGTATTCAGAACACATTCATTGAATCTCAAGAGACTTCGACTGCTGCTTAGCTTTCCCCCATCCTTTACACTACATCACTGCTTGTTCAGATTGTAGTTGCTGTTTGTAATATTTACTATTAAATGCAGAGACCTACTAGGCATTCATAGACATAGTCCTAGTAGGTAATCATGAGCGATAGCTTCTTAAAAAAAATTCCTACAGTAGCCAAACGCCAAAACTCTACTCTTAGGTGATGGGCATTTGGTATCAGGGTTGCAAATCTAATTCCTCCACCACATGTAATGCAGGACCCTTCGGGGACGTTGAAGGGTATTTTATTTTGCTTTTGAATCCCTCATGTGCTATATACAGTGGGTACGGAAAGTATTCAGACCCCTTTAAGTTTTTCACTCTTTGTTTCATTGCAGCCATTTGGTAAATTCAATAAAGTTCATTATTCTCATTAATGTACACTCTGCACCCCATCTTTACTGAAAAAAAAACAGAAATGTAGAAATTTTTGCAGATTTATTAAAAAAGAAAAACTGAAATCTCACATGGCCATAAGTATTCACACCCTTTGCTCAGTATTGAGTAGAAGCCCCTTTTGAGCTAGTACAGCCTTGAGTCTTCTTGGGAATGATGCAACAAGTTTTTCACCCCTGGATTTGGGGATCCTCTGCCATTCTTCCTTGCAGATCCTCTCCAGTTCCGTCAGGTTGGATGGTGAACGTTGGTGGACGGCCATTTTCAGGTCTCCAGAGATGCTCAGTTGGGTATAGGTCAGGGCTCTGGCTGGGTCATCCAGGAATGGTCACAGAGTTGTTCTGAAGCCACTCCTTTGTTATTTTAGCTGTGTGCTTGGGGTCATTGTCTTGTTGGAAAGTGAAGCTTCTGCCGAGTCTGAGGTCCAGAGCACTCTGGAAGAGGTTTTCATCCAGGATATCTCTGTACTTGGCCGCATTCATGTTTACTTCAATTGCAACCAGTCGTCCTGTCCCTGCAGCTGAAAACACCCCCATAACATGATGCTGCCACCACCATGTCTCACTGTTGGGATTGTATTGGGCAGGTGATGAGCAGTGCCTGGTTTTCTCCACACTACCGCTTAGAATTATCACCAAAAAGTTTCCATCTTCGTCTCATCAGACCAGAGAATCTTATTTCTCATAGTCTGGGAGTCCTTCATGTGTTTTTTAGTAAACTCTATGCGGGCTTTCATATGTCTGGCACTGAGGAGAGGCTTCCGTCTGGCCACTCTGTCATTAAGGGCCTGACTGGTGGAGGCTGCAGTGATAGTTGACTTTGTGGAACTTTCTCCCATCTCCCTACTGCATCTGTGGAGCTCAGCCACAGTGATCTTGGGGTTCTTCTTTACCTCTCTCACCAAGGCTCTTCTCCCACGATTGCTCAGTTTGGCTGGACGGCCAGGTCTAGGAAGACTTCTGCTGGTCCCAAACTTCTTCCATTTAAGGATTATGGAGGCCACTGTGCTCTTAGGAACCTTGAATACTGCAGAAATTCTTTTGTAACCTTGGCCAGATCTGTGCCTTGCCACAATTCTGTCTCTGAGCTCCTTGGCAAGTTCCTTTGACCTCATGATTTTCATTTGGTGTGACATGCACTGTGAGCTGTGAGGTCTTATATAGACAGGTGTGCGCCTTTACAAATCAAGTCCTATCAGTTTAATTAAACACAGTGGACTCCAATGAAGGAGTAGAACCATCTCAAGGAGGATCACAAGGAAATGGACAGCATGTGACGTAAATATGAGTGCCTGAGCAAACGGTCTGAATACTTATGACCATGTGAGATTTCAGTTTTAATTTTTTAATAAATTTGCAAAAAATTCTACATTTCAGTTTTTATCAGTGAAGATGGGAGCAGAGTGTACATTAATGAGAATAATGAACTTTTTTGCATTTACCAAATGGCTGCAATGAAACAAAGAGAGAAAAATTTAAAAGGGTCTGAATACTTTCCTTACCCACTGTAGGCTCTTAATTTATGAGGTCGGGGGACTGTTTAATTCCAGAATTTAGCTCTGCAGAGCGACTTGTCTGTTGCACATTACCCATGGTAACACCTTATTACCCATCACCTGTAAGAAATGATCAGTCCCTGTAAATCCCTCCCCTCTCGCAGGATCTTAAGCAACATAGAACAAAGGACATTGGCAGAAATTAAATATTTCATTAACAAGGTGAACTGCTCCATTGATTTCTTCTCTGCCTCCATTCAGTATTCAGCAATTAAACTTTCATGATAGGAGCGCTCCTTGCTGCCTGTCACCCTTCACTGTAAGCGCTGGGCGGAGGACTGGACTGTGTTCTGTGCAGCCACTTAAAGGCCATGACAGAAAAATTATTTTCCAGGTGTTAGTGGTTTCCTTAAAGAGAACCATTTTGTAATATAGAGGACAGACATGGCTGTAATGGCGCTGTAATACTGATTACATTGATATCTTTGGTGAAGAAATACCTTTGTGATTCTTTGTTAAAGTGACCCTGTTAGCAGGATTGCGCACAGTAACCTACAGACAGTGTCAGGTCGGCGCCATTATACTGATTACAATGATACCTGGTGATGAAATCCGTCTTGTGATTGTTCTTTAATCTTTATTTTCAGTTTTGTGTTAATGAGATTCTTGTGCCCAATCTAGAGGCAGGTCAGTGAGGGATCAGTGACCTGTTAGCAGGCTGCATTATGAATATCCAGTCAGAGCAACATACACCAACTCTGCCTTAGGGCATGAGAATCTCATTAACTACAAACTGAAATAAAGATTAAAGAAAAACCATAAGACGGATTTCATCGCCAGGTATCATTGTAATCAGTTATAACGGCGCCGACCTGACTCTGTCTGTAGGTTACTGTGCACAATCCTGCTGACAGGGCACTTTAGTCACAGTTTGAAGTTTCCTGCTAATTAGATTTCGGTGCACAGGGGTCGGACTGTGCACGGTGTCTTTTTCTCCCTGTCTAATTCCCGGCCCCTCCGCCTGCCTCTGGTCTGTGATTCCCTGGCCCCTCCGCCTGCTTCTGGTCTGTGATTCCCTGGCCCCTCCGCCTGCCTCTGGTCTGTGATTCCCTGGCCCCTCCACCTGCCTCTGGTCTGTGATTCCCTGGCCCCTCCGCCTGCCTTGGTCTGTGATTCCCTGGCCCCTCCGCCTGCTTCGGTCTGTGATTCCCTGGCCCCTCCGCCTGCCTCTGGTCTGTGATTTGAGCCGCCCGCCAGGGCCGTGGGGTACTCGGCACGAGCCCGTCGAATTCTATGGGGGATGTCACGGGCAGCACACGGCTCGGTCCGTGACCCTGGGGCTCACTGCAATGTGGGATATTTACAGGTGACTTGAATAATGATATGGGGATTCGTGACGCCACTTGTGGTGCCTGGTCAGGATGACCAGCGCTGCTATGCAGATCCACTGGAGGGTTTAATATTGTGCAGCTAGATGTTAAGCCTCCCACAAGTAAGGCTGATTCCTCCAGGGCAGATGGATGTGTAAGGGTGCAGGACAGACGGGGACCCGGCAGTCAGGAGTAATAAGGGAGACACACACATAAGTCACTTTAGTACCTTTACTGAAAATGTTGCAGGCACTTCCCGGAGCGCTGTAGGGTGAAGGGTGCACATCCAGATTACTCCACTGAGTAGGTGTGTGGCCTCCTGTCCTCTGCCTTTATGTGATAAAGTCCTGACCTGCTTGTAGCTAGATCTAACTTGGTCTCCGTCTTGCACCTCGCTGATCTTGTGATTGGACCTCTTCTTGAAGTACACAGTCTCTATTTGCCGTGCACGGCTAGACTCCGTCCTCCTGATCCTGTACGTATCAGCTCTGTGGTACTCCTGGGACTTGTAGTCCTCCAGGAAACTCCGGTGTTCTCCTATTGGGTCGTGGAGATCCCTATAGGCTCGGACCCCGGTGCCCGGTCAATACTTGCTGAGGTAAGCTCTAAAGGCTTTTTACCCCTGTTGCTGCTCTTTCCACTCGCCTTCAGCCTACCTGGGCCTCACACGATCCACACTGGCAGTTGTGGTGGGCTGCCTCTTCGCCGCTCTCTAAGCGTCGGCACGCTTTCTTCTGAGCTACACTCCTAGATTCAGCTTGACTAGGCTGGAGTGATTCCTCTGTATCACTCTTTACTAGACTCCACTTGCTTGGAACTGAATAGCTCTGCAGCCTCTCTAACCTCAGCTCTGCACTTCCCTTACTGCAGATGACTTCTTGAGGTGGCTGGCTGGACTCACTCAGCTCACTGAACTAAAGCTTCCTGTGTTAAGCTCTTTTTTTTTATGTCTAACACAGCTCCCTCTGGTGGTCTTTTGGGATAAGATGAACGTGTGTGAGGTGCATAATGACCTCTAGTGGTATCTTCTTTCAGTGCACCCTTCTGGAAGATATGGATCCAGTCAAAGCTGGGCTCCACAGATTCCTGGCCCCTCCACCTGCCTCTGTTCTGTGATTCCCTGGCCCCTCCACCTGCCTCTGGTCTGTGATTCCCTGGCCCCTCCATTGCTCTGGGTCTGTGATTCCCTGGCCCCTCCACCTGCTCTGGTCTGTGATTCCTGGCCCCTCCGCCTGCCTCTGGTCTGTGATTCCCTGGCTCCTCCGCCTGCCTCTGGTCTGTGATTCCTGGCCCCTCCGCCTGCTTTTGGTCTGTGATTCCCTGGCCCCTCCGCTGCCTCTGGTCTGTGATTCCCTGGCCCCTCCGCCTGCCTCTGGTCTGTGATTCCCTGGGCCCTCTGCCTGCTTCTGGTCTGTGATTCCCTGGCCCCTCCGCCTGCCTCTGGTCTGTGATTCCCTGGCCCCTCCACTGCCTTGGTCTGTGATTCTGACGCGCCACCACATGTGTGGATACCAGGGCTATGGGGTACTCGGAGCCGAGCCCATGGAAGTCTATGGGAGTTGTCACTGGCAGCAGAGCTCGGTCCGTGGCCCTGGCGTCATGCAATGGGGGATATTTACAGGGGATTGTAGATTAGTTAGTTCGTGACGCCACTGTGGTTTTGATCTGATTGACCAGCGCTGCAGGGTAGATCTCTGAGGGGATGTGATGGCAGCTAGGTGTTAAGTCCCCCACAGGTGGGACTGGTCCCTCAAAGTCTATGGTGGTGATGCAGGGTGCAGATAAGAATTCAGTCACACACAATGCAATTCTTTCCATACCTTTACTTGTAGACGTTGCAGGTATGTCCCGGGAAGATGGTTAGGTTGGAGATGCACATTCAGGAGAACTGTTGAGAGGTTAGAGGCCTCCTTTATCCCTTTAATGTGTGTGAGTACACTTGCATAAAGTCAAGTGCAACTCTTTCAATAGCAACTGCCCGGCCAATATTGTGGTGGAGCCTTCTATGTTTGATTATCAGATGTTGAGAGAACTAAGTCCTTACTTTTGCAGGGTCCTGCTCAAGTCCTGTTCTCCCTGACTCCGGTTACGTATCAGCGCTTAGGGCTACCTTCTGCGACTTGTATCCACAAAGCCTCCGGTTTTCCTATTCTAGGCGTAAAAGCACTAGCAACGCTTCGGACCCCCGGGGTCCGGCTAATTTGAGTGAGGGTGATCTGTCCCTTTGTCACTCTTACTTCTCCACTCGCCCTTCGCCCTGCTCTCGCTCTTAACATAAGCACGTGTAGCAATCGTGCCAAGGTCAGATTTCCTTCAGTGCTCACTGACCTGTTCTCAGTTGACTCGTTGGTATATGCTGTAATTCCTTTCCTTCTTTCCTTCACAGAACTCTGTCCAGAGCAGCTCACAGGACGCTTCGTCAGACTGTATTTACGCTGTAGCTTGAGAGTCACCTTCACTTTCTTAGGAACACAGGCAGCTTGTTCTGAGTAGCAGGTTAAGGGTAGCTCTGACTAGGCTAAGATGATTCACTTCACCCATACTAGCCCCCACTTTCTTATCAGATGAGCTACACAAGCTCTGTCAGGATTCGATTCTTCCCTCTCCCTCCGTCTGTCTGACTGGAATGAAACTAATCACTGGAATGACTCACTATTGCTACGTCCCCATACTAAATAGTCTGATATGCCTCTAGTGGCAATGCTGAGAAGTGTGTGTAAATGAATATCAAGCTTTACAGTTACCTTCCTGTGCATTTTCCAGGGACATGTGTGCCTTGCGAAGCTGGGCACACATCCCCCCCTAGTTAAATCAGCAATCCGGGCTGAAATAGAAAAGAAAAAACATTTTTGTTTTGCTATAACATCAAACATAATAACTCATCCCTTGCGGGAGGTAAAGATCTTGAACGTTACAATTTGTACAATGGATCAGTAGAAAATTATCAAAATACTTTTCAATAAATATACACAGTATAAGACAAGATTCTTGTGGAGGACCCGCACCAAAAACCTCCCACGTGGGTCCTGGTGGGCTGCAGGACATCTGACTGCAGACCTCACTTCTAGGCCACACCATACGGGTTTTTCTTCAGAGGTAGTAAGGCTTTTTGTAAACCAAAATGGGGCACCGAGGTGCGAACTATTTACAATAAAAGTTTTTGGGCTGGCAAAGTCCACAGCCACGCAGTCCTTTGCATGATAAAACACATTTTCAAGTAAAATCACATTTCAATCAACTTTTACTTTAACTTTTACATTTCTATACTTCACTTTAAACTCTTTACCCAGCCGGGTATTCTACTTTTAAATAAGCAAACATTTTATGTACACATTTATCAATAGTAAAGTGCAAATTCTTCTTCTTTTTCAAACTTTATACATTTTCAGTTGCAGTAAACCCCTGTCTGGGTCATACTAAACTAGTTTACTAGGACTACTCCCGATAACGAATAGGTAACCTTCCTTTCGTTGTACGTTCTGACCTACGTGGAGTGGTGTCAGGTATAGTAGTCCCCTAGCCTATCTGCTCTGTGTACCGGCAAAACTGTAAACACGACTCCCTCTCTGGGTCTGGCAAGCATATAGCGACTGGGCGATGCGGTACTGCTCCACCAGGGGTTTCCACTTCTTGTGGTGCTGCCTCTTGTGGTTCCGCTGCTTGGGATCCCACTGGTTGAGGGTCTGCCGGAACAGGTCCTTCTGGAACTGACTCTACTGGCACAATTGTATGACTGGATGTAGGATTCTTCCTGCGGTTGATAAAACTGCAGCACAGGAATGATTACAGCTTCTCCCACTCTGGGCCAATCTGCAGGTAAATCTCCCAAATCCGTATGTATGACCGCTTCATCACTCTCTTCCTGATGGACAACAGGTTCTTCTTCGCGAAGCTTTTAGTGGGCCCGGACACAACTTAGATGATCTCTAGACACAGTTGCAGTCGTTTTTCCTCCATCCTTGCTAATGGTACAGGTCTTTCTGTTATCAAATTTTGGGAAATTTTTGCACGACATATGGCTCCTGTTCCCACTGATCATCCAATTGTGCATTCTTCTCTTTCTTTTTAGCACAATTTCTCCAGGATTAAAAGGCTTAGCGGGAGCTTTTTTTTTGTAGTTCTTTCTGTTTTTCCCTTACTTTATTGAGACTTTCTTCTACGCAGGCTTGTACTTCCTGTACTGTTTGTGGTTTGTGTCCCAATCTTCAGCAGTGTCGTCAGCTCTGGTTCTACCACACCAAGTTCCAAATCCATGGCAGTTTCCCCTGGTCTCGCTTTCATAAGGTAGGCTGGAGTGCAGTTGGTGGAACTTACTGGTATGTGGTTTGTACAAGTCGACCAGGTCAGGTAACAAGTCGGCCACCGATTTCTTTCTTCCAGGGGTACAGATTTCAGTAAATCAATGACAATGTGATTCATCTTTTCACAAGGCCATTGGTTTGAGGGTGGTTTCGGTGTTGTTTGATCTTCTTACACCCATATAAGTGACAGAATTCCTTAAACAGTTCAGCTTCAAGGGTGGACCTCGATCAGTCAGTACCTGCTTGGATTTCCCTGTGGTCTGCAGAAACTTGCTTGGAAGGTCTTTGCTGCTGTCTCTGCTGTCAGATCTTTGACAGGGGCGACCACCAAAAATTTGGAATAGTGATCCACCATGGTCAGGGCATATGAGTATCCCGACCTGCTTGGTGACAGCTGACATGGTCCAATGCCCGATCTCCAAGGGCGAGTCGTCTGGATAGACTGCAGGGGTGCCTTCTGACTACAGTAGTCTTTTCGTCTGAGGCCAGGGTCCACAGTTCGGCACCACTTCTCGATGGAGTGCGCATCCCTACCCAGTGAACCGAACCTCAACAGGGTCTCCAGCTTTTTCCAGCCAAAGTGTCCGCTTGATAGTGGTAGGCTTCTAACACCATTTGGATGTCTGCTCTGGGGGCCACTATCTGCCAAACCATCTCATGGGTCCTTGGGTCGAGTATCTCTGCACAACTTTCATGGTAGATGAAACAACCGGTTCTCTCGTTCCACAGGAGCTTTGCTGGTATAGGTGCATCCTTCTCAAGGAAGAACCTTCCTGTCTTATCAATCCTTGATACGGCTGACCACTGGATCGCTGTCTTGAGTCTCCTTCCAGCTGTGATGAGGTAAAGGGGTTTAACGTTTTTTTCACACGCTTTCCGTGGACTCGTTGTCATGGATCATCCCATTTCGGTGGAACGCAGGTTTGCTCAATCTCTTCCAGGTCGTCTGATTCTTCCTCCGTGTCGGATTCATGCGGCATTCTGGACAAAGGGTCAGCGTTG